>PVJD01005756.1:0-109809 GCA_004026545.1 Mormoops blainvillei
AAATTTCTCTCAACAGACTCAGTTTTGTTAGAAGTCCACCAGGGGGCACCTCAAGAAATTAATTTGGAGCCTACTGTAGTAACTGGAGGCCGTAAAAAGAGTTAATGCTTTTCCAAATGTGACTTATACTTTGGGAGTAGTCTGCTCAGTGCACTTAGTGAACAACATCTTTGACCTCAAACATGTATGAATTGGTTGCAGTAGAATTCCACAACAGGGTGTGAATTCCTGATGCACTGGGTCACACACTTAGGTAAGGTTCCATTTGTGAAGGACATCTCTGAATTCTGAGGCTTTCTGTCCCAGCTGTGGTCATATATAGCTCTGCAGCTAGGTCAAGCTATTAAATCATGTTACTTACAATAACGTACTAACTCATTTCCATGAGCCACTTGTAAGAGATCTGGTGTAAACAATATCTCTATTCTGGCAGGAACACTTTAGAATTAATTTGCTTGCCTTTTCTGCCCACGATTTTTCATGGTGAACAAACAGCTAACACACGGTTAAGCCAGAATTCAAACCCATGAGTATGGCTCCAGAGCCCACCTTCCTACCCACTACATCATATTGCTTTTACTGACAGGTGGCATTGGATTCATGCTAAATGCCCAAGCGTGGTGATAAAGAACAGGAGTGGCCATTGTCAAGCAATTTATATCCTGGATTAAATATGGTAATCATGTGAATAATAGATACTCTATTCAATTAAAAATATACAAGTCATTCAGACTATTAATATGGATGCTGAATCATGTCTGTATGGATGGGTCTATATACGTATATGTATATGTATGGGCAGGGGTGGGCAAAAGTGGATTTACAGTTGCAAGTGACATTCTTTTGAGTTAATAAAGCTACTGTGATCATTATAGCTCGCATGTCTTTTTTTTTTTACAAACAACTGTAAACCTGCTCTTTGCCCATCCCCATGTATGTATGCATACATATGTACGTTTCTTATTTGGATATAAGTATATTCGATATAACATTAATTGAGTGTTACTATGTGCTAAATACATAATGTAATATGAAAGGCAACATCTTTCAAATATTGCAGACAGGTGTACTGTCAAGATTTTGTCTGCCACCTCATAGAAGGATCCTTGGAGAAAATTGCCTTAGTTGATTTGGGAATAAGGAGACTCCTGAATGAACATTTGACCCTAGAAAAATGTGTTTAGCTTAGTGCTTGGAACTAAACACATTGAATGAGTGAGTGAGTAAATAAATGAATGATAATTACTTCGTGAATGGGAAAAACAGAAGTTAAAAATGGAGGTAAAGCCCTGCCTGGGTAGCTCAGTTGGTTAGAGCATCATCTCTATGTACCAAGGTCGTGGGTTCAATCCCCAGTCAGGGCACATACAAGAATCAACTAATGAATGCATCAATAAGTGGAACCACAGATCGATGTTTCTGTGTCTGTCTCCCCCCCTCTCCTTTCCTTTCTCTTTCTAAAATTAATAAATAAAAAATGTTTTAATGGAAATAAGACAAAGAGAATTGGTGAGAGGATGAGGGTGACTAGAATGGAGCAAAGACTTTCTTCAGCAGGACTTATTTATCAGAGAAGGACTTTTCTGACTCCACGATCAGGTCCCCTTTCCTCTTTTCCTGGTTTTCATTCAGTCCCAGTCTTTTTCCCCACCCCACCCCAAGTCCTATTTCTCATAGTTGCCATCCACAGGAGTGAATGGTTGCTCTTATGATTCTTATTTCCTAGTGGAAATGAGTTCATCTTTATAAGGCAATCTGCTGTGTCTGAAAATTAATACAGTTTTTGCATAGTTAGTTTTAAGTTAAGTCTTTTCATTTATAGATTAATGGAGCAATGAACACCACATTGTACCTACATTATGTACTACTTTAGTTGCTTCTCAAATATCTTTTCTGCTCTCTCTTTCCTTAGCTTTTTCCATCAGGGTTCTGGATCTTATATCACACTAATGCCTTCCTGGGCTGAGCTGTGCAACTTGTTCAGTGCAGCGAGCACCCCGCCAGCTTTCCAGGGAGCGGAGCCAGAGGCCTACCTCCTAAGTGATACTGACAGCTAAACTCGTTTTTCGTGTCTTAGAAAATCAGAGTTGTAGTTTATTTTAGACACATCAACAAAGTTTCATTGTCATGGTAAAATCATACTGAAAGTTCAGTTAAAAACGTGTGTTCAAGGAAACTTTAAAGAATTCCTTCATACAGCATGTAATGAAAGCGATATGGTTTGGGGTAAGAAGTACATTCAAGGACCATCTGCAGAAACGTAATTCAATTAATTCCTGTAATGAAAAATAATAACTCTGAAGACCCGATGTGACTTGAAGCAGGGAAAACTTTTGATATTTTATGTAAGAACGTTAGCTAAAACTTTAATTATGTTGCACTTCCTTGAAGTTCAGTTGATTCTTTTAAAAGAAGGATCTGTCACTTTTTAAGCTGTTTTTCTCTCTGCTTTGAAGGATACATAGTTTTCCCTCTCTTCTTCGCCTAAATGCAAAGGGCCCCAAGATGCATGTCATTTTGAGAGCTTCGGGTTGAAGATTCTACATAATTCAAATAACAGAGCCATGAAAACTCACTCTTTCATTTGGATCTTGTGAATCAGTGTAAGTGATGTCAGAATGATGCCCTAAAGGTTCAGTGCCAGGGCCAGAACCCTGCCCTGGGGTGCACCACCTCGCAGCCGTGGAGGCCAAGCACTCACGACAGTGCCGCCCTTGCGGTTCTAATTACAGAGCCACAGCATGTGGGTCAGAAACTTGGACTTGACAACAGCAAAAGAAAGAGGATATTGTGTGCCTTCAATCAGCTTTGTATTAGGAGATCCTTAAAGGGAAAATTATGTGAAAGAAAGAAGTAGTAGGAAGAAAACAAACTAGCAAGATCCCTATTTCAATATAATTTGGAGAAAATGACTGATTTGGGTTGGTCATGTTGCCAGAACAGATGACTCAAGGCTTCCAAACAAGAAATGGAAATCAGGAGGATGCCTGAAGCCTGAAAGAAGAACAAATTGTGAAGATATGATTGACTGTAAGGCTTCAAAATCAACTGTACCAAGATGAGCTTGGATCATTGCCCAGAACAAAACTGAATGGTGATGTTCATTTAGGTCTTGACTGTTGAAACAAAATAAAATGTAGTAATTGTGCTCTGTTAGGTACACAGATGTGTTAATGCTTTCCAATTTCCCCAACTGGAGATCTGGTGTCACTTTCCCTGTCGTTCCTATTTCATGCTTCACCGGTGAGCATTATTGCTGCCCTGGACGCTTGCTGAATGCCAGGTTTTTGGCAAAGAAGTGGGATCCAGGTGAAAGCATCCTTCTCATGCTGCATGTGAGTGTGCTGCAGGTGGCCTGGAAATGGCTTTGCAACTTGGAAATCATTTCTCTAACTGGCCTTTTCAGGCTCGGGGGCTGTGCATCTCAATCCTGGCATTTGGGGATGGTAGCTGGACCTAGGTTAGGAATCTCAGCAGTTCGGGCCCCAAAGCCTCCAATAACCAAGGAAAGCCTCAGTTTCCACATGCAGAAGATCTGTACATTGATCTTTTCCTGTCTTAGATGGGAAGATAATTTATTCAGGGTTTCCTTATACTCATTTCTCAGTAATCTGTCAGTTGAGCTTTATAACCTTTCTGATGGACAACAGAGTAGGACTCTCTCTAAAGGTGAGCTGTGAAGCGGCTGCAGCCCCCCTTCCCGCTCGGGGCTGCAATGAAGACGAGAGTCCATGTTGCTGCTCCCACGCCAAAACCCTGCGTACCAGCCTAGCGGCTTCGGAAACTTCCCAGCCTGCCTGGAGGAACATTCCAACTCTGCAGTACAAATGACTTCCAAATTTTTCTACGTACTATATTAGGAAAATAACAGCAAAACCCACTCAGAGGGGAAAAAAAGAGGCGCAGACAGCCCATGTGATTTTTCCACTCCACGTTGGTTTCTTTACCTGAGTCAGATTTTGATTCTTCTGTCTATTCGCTATTTACCGCAAAGTCTTCAGATTTGGGTAGCTGACTTAAAGCAAGTGACTTTTTTTCAGCCATCCAAATGGGCTAAAGATGGCATCGGGCATAAGATGTTTAATTAAGGATCTGTCTGGTCTCTTTGGTTGCCTAAAAAGTTTGGACCTTAAGCCTAAAATTGGAGCCTACTCATGAGAGACAGCAGGAAGCCTTCTTCAGGGGTTTCCCTGGCTGCAAATGAGCCACCAAGATGGGACAAAAACTTGAACTCGGGAAATTCCACGTTTCCTTGCTTCATACGATCAGCATCTTTTCATTGGTCGGTCTGTGTGTGATCTTGGAGCCACCCAAAATGTTAAATAGCTTCAGACTGTGAGATGGGGATGGGGAAATGAGGGGTAAAATTATTTTGTGGGGTTTGGCACAAATCCGTATTTCAAACAAGCTATGTGTGAGCCGCATCTTTGAGAACACGTGCAGTGCAGTTTTGATCTTCATTTTATAGATGTGCCTAAGTAATACAAGGTCTGTTTTGATTATACAATTAAAAACAAATGTGATCAAATATTGTAGTGCTCTGTGTATACTTATGTTTCTAACAACAACTCTCATTGGTATATGAACCATCATGATCTGAATGCTGTAGAGACCTGAAACCCCATCCTCGTATTTGCCTACGAGCTTCTCCACGTTCCATCTGGGATATGGGGTTCTCTCACAGGTTATCATCATCATGGGATAGAGTTTTACTTTCGTGTGTGATGGGCTCCCCAAAGAAATCATCTAAAATGGCTCTCACAGTCTCCTTCTAACAGCTTGGCTTAACATCTAACATCTAACAATCATCTTTGCTATGATTTAAGAATTACCCCTTAAGGATTTTTCAGAAATGGGGCTGTTAAATGCTGTTTGTAAATGTAGGGGTAGGATGCCAAGATGGGTTAATTCATTCACTGAGCTCTGGTCTTTCCATATTTCCTCTGGCCATCTTCAGCTTGTGGGTAATGATATCTCACTCGACCACAGTACACAGGCATTTCATGTGGCTAGGATAACGTCTAGCAAAGAACATGGGCTTTTCTTCTCACATGCCTCTTTTCTTTAGGCTGGAAATCCATGACTTGCAGTGTACATTCCTCCCCCTTGCAGGTGCCCTGGGCTAGGGTTGGGTTATATGTTCATGTAAGTGACAGGATTTCACTGGCAAGGGAATGGGACCACCATGATTGGCTTGAAGAATTCTGCACTCCATCCCCCGTCCTGAAGAAGGGTCTTCTTCCCTGAGCATAGGAGTTGGTGAATATCAGCCTCTCAAGGAACAAGGAGGAACTTGAGGGGTATCTGTCAGGTGAGCAACCAACAGTGCTCCCCACTGACTTTTTGGATAACAGTTTTTATTTCAACACAGTATTAGTAGTCAGTGTTTTATCATATTACTGAAGTAAATATTGTCTTTCTCCCACACTGACAGAATTATCCTGGTGTATCTCTTGAGGACAAAAGTTATCCTAGGAGGGAAGAACATTTATCCTTGGACCTACTTTTTTTTTTTCTCCCATTTTGATCCAAATAGAAAATATTTAATCAATAGCCCAAAAGCTTTCACACACATACAAAAAGATTTTGTTCATTTCAGCCCAAATCTATCAGTTACGCAGATAGTGTTTCATATTACTTTAGAACAGAATTGAACAGAAACAGAATAGAAATCTGAGTTTTAATTGCTACTTCTGCTTCCTCCTAAAATAAGAAATGACAAGACATTTTTGCAACAGGAATAACTTTCAAAAAGTGTTTAGAAAAATAGTTTTATATTTCAAGAAAAACTGCAATACAGCACAGCCCAGTGGTCAAGGACTAGGACTGTGAGGACACTGGAACTTGATTTGAGTCACTGTGTCCTATTCGGCGACGATGTGATAGTAGGCCTCACCTGCGAAATGAAGGACATAAGCATGCCTACTTCAAAGGCTTTTGAGGGAGTTGAGTAAGACTAAAATATGTCCATATGCCTTCATATATTTATTCTTACTAGTACGTAGTAAGCATACAACAAATTTTGACTATTTTTCCTGATAACAAGACCAGCAAAAGTTTATAAACATCCAAGTTAACATTTTCCTACACGATAGTTAAAACCAAACTCACAATTTTCAGAAGTAACAACTTTGAGAAACAATATGAGGGCTGCCATACAGTTTATACTACAGTGCTATGGGAGGTCTGGCATCAGTTCCCGTGCCTCTTCCAAAGGGTTGTCCAATTGGCTTGATGTGGGTCCAAACTGAAAACCAGAGTGGTGGCTTTACTGTCTCTGCAGGGGAAAGAACTGCCATCAGTGCTACATAAACATTAGAATCCCACTTTCCATTGATCCAAGGAGTGTCAATCTGCTTCTTGAGAAGTAAGCAGTATGAACATGTTGATACAGTATCGCAAATCTCTCAGCTTCACTAGTTATTGTCCTGGTAAGCTACATGTTCTATATTTCAAGCCAAAACTACATGAAGGCAGAAAAAAATTGGCAGAATGAACAGTGCATGTGGATATAAACGTCAGCTCCTCAGCAGAAAAAGAGAAATGTATGTTCTTCATAAAACATTGCGATTCCTTTTTCTTAAAATCCGTATATCACGCTTTACATTAGGAAAACTTTCAGTAATTTTCTAATCAAGCCAGAAAAATAGCTCATCAGCCCGAGCTTTTGCCTACATTCTCTTGCTCAGATTTTGGGTGTGCCTCTTCTGATTGGCCCAAAGGCCCGTGTTAACTGACGGAGTCTCTTCATGTGAGAGGGCATGAAATTGGGGCGCTGCAGCAGCCACTTTGGCGGGGGGAGGGAGGCTTAATAAACCCAACTCAGAGTCATTTAAGTAAAAAATTAAGTGTATTATAAATATAACTGGGTATCTCAATGAACCAAAAGCAAAGCAAAATGCTAATATTCGAGAAGGGTTGAGAGGTACTAGACATAAAGACATCCTGGCAGCAGAGTCACACTCGCAGTACCAGGATTTCTCTTTGCCATCTTGCTTCTGTGTGTCCCTGAATGGTAGCTCCCTTCTTTTTCATCAGTGCATGTTGACTTCCTCCAAATGACAGAAGGCTGCCGTTGATTTTCTAGCTTTACAGGTTAGAGCTTCAACCACACAGGTCGAGACTGACGTTTTCAGTTCTAATTCCAAAATCCTCGGGGGGATAAAAGATTCAGCTAGGTCCAGCTTGGACCAGGTTAACTGGGGCAACGAAAATACCATTTGGATCCATTTGATGAGGTGCCAATCAACCGCTGCCTACAAGCGATATCACTGTACTAATACATCAGCTCCGGCGGTTAAAAATGTGGGTGGAGCAGTTCTCACCAGAAGAGGTGCCGGCCTGACTATTCCAGAGGTGTTCACTCTTACACGGATATCTGAGAACACAATGCGAGGAAGGAGCTTTAGCTTCCCATTTGCCTGCAAAGACTGTCTATGGTCCTTGAGAATTTCCTGTTAGTGCTATCAATTCACTGTTTGAATGTTCAAGGTGGTGGGATGGCAGGAGGTGGCTGGGGGGTGGGAACGATCGCACATGAAAGGAAGGGAGCAGGGAGAAAGGAAGGAGGGTGCATCAAGGAAGCATTGCCAACGTGAGGCAGATGTCCCTGGTTCCCAGATCTTTTCATATTAAAACCTTTTTGTTCTCCCGGCTGCCTCTCTTCCCTCCTGCCTTACACCTCTTTCTAATATTTTCTCCCACCATTTTTTAAATGAAGACTTTCTGTGTCACTCATAAGACTCTACCCTCCGCAGAAGCAGTGCTCTCCTTTAGGCAAAAGTTTGAAGCAAGGCTGTGTTCATTGCTTCAGAAAAGTACTTTCCCATGTCTTCTTGTTCTTTTCCTTAGAACAAGAAAATCTGAGGGTTGGAGGAGACCTACCTGGAATACCAGCAAGTCCATCCATTACTGTGTATATCCCATGCCTGGCATCCATGCCCAGTGGCCATTCAGACTGCTTGACCACATACCACAAAGGGGCACTCACCACTTTTCAGGAGAGGCCAGTCTATTTCTAGATAATTCTATTAGGTGTACTTCCTTGTATTAAGCTCCTCCTGGAACAAAAAGGTGTCTTTCCTTGTTGCTTGCACCTGTTGGTCCTAGTTCTACCACCTGGAAACAAACAAACAAGTCTAATCTCTTTCCTACATGCTCACCTTCCAAGAGATCCACCACATTATGGTGTTTTTCCCTCTGATCTTTCTTCTTCATGCTGAGCAAATGTTCTTCCTCTGACTGTTCTCTGTCATATGGGGTTTCAAGTGCCTCTATTAACCAGGACACTCTGTTCTGGAAGCTTCACTTACTTAAATATTTTTAATGCCACGCCCCTCCATAACCAGGCATAAAATTCCAGATCTGGAAAAATCAGCACAGAAAAAGCAGAACTAATAATACCTTTCACTATAAATGTAGAACTTCGGGAAAATCACATTTGTCTTTCAGGGAGATCAAACCTATGCTTAGTCTCTCTCATGCTGAAAATTATGTAATAATGTATAATGAAATTTAAATGACGAAGAATAGTGGCATTTAAATTTTAAAAGTGAATTTCAGGCATCAGTAGTTGAAATTAGAATGAAAGGAGGTGGGGGGAATTTGGGAATTCCTATAGTTCTTCAAATCACATATTCGGTTTACTTCTTATTCATAATACTAGTACTATCCCTTAAGTGAAAAATAGTAGGCAGAGTAAATGCATATCGGGGGATCATTTGATTCCTTTCTTCCTCTTAAGTATATGAAATTTATATACTTAACAAACATTTGTGTTCTGTTTACACACACACACACACACACACACACACACACACAGAGCCTGGCATAAGCACTGTAATGTACATCCAGCCCTCAAGGAGCTAACAATGTAAAAGCTGTAAGACAAGCCTTTGCTCCCCTCACTGAAGGGTGCTGTGTAAGCCAGTTAATTAAGGAAAGACAAGAGGTCACCATTTTGGATTGGGCGGCACAGTGTGTTAGTCTGAATAAACTCTTAACTTTCTTGTCCCAGAAGCACAGCTAGAAGCAGAATCTAATTTGAAGAAGCAGGAGAGAAACTTGAAGGGTCAATCGAAGAATCTCCAGCCCCATGTGAAATGGACATCCTACCACAGGGACACACTGAGTCTTGCCTTTTTCTGTAGTCACTTAGGGGGTTCATCAGGGAAATTGATTATCTCAGAAAATAATGCAGAATATTCTTTTCTATTCATGTATTTCTGGGTTTAAAATGAGGGCCTGGCATACATACATCTAAAAGTTCCAGATCAGACAAATTTAAAACTTTGAATCATAAAAACCTAATATGAAATAGGTGATAACTTATGACAACCTTATCATAAGCATAGCTACTCATTTTGTTCTAAAAACATCTGAATATGTGACAAGCTTCTGAACAATGGCAACAACAGCTGTCCCAGGCCCTGGGAAATTGCATATCAGTAATGGAGTCTGGCATTTCTTCTGTCAGCAATGTATGTCCCTGACCTACTTCCATCTCTCTATGAAGGGAGTTAAAAAATTATGACAAATCAGGACAGGCCCAAGTTCCATAGCCACAGAGCTTGTTAGTTCTCTTGTGTTAGTAAAGCTAAAATTGAGATTTTTATCACCTTGTTAGCCTCAGAAAGTTTGAGCCTCGTGGGCTCAGGCAGAGCCCTAGCCTCATTTGGTTACCATAACGGAGGAAATGCAAGACTGTAGAGAGCCTGAAGCCACCTACCATACAACTGAGAAAATCAATTCAAGATCCTTAGATTGAGGAGAATCGGTGTCATCTTTAAGGCACAACTCATGGTTGTATTTAGCAGCATATCTAAGGGACTCCAGTCTCAGTATTTTTTATTCTTCTTCTGAGCAATGCTAGCAAATATAGGACCCACAACCTCTCTACTTTAGAATTAAAACAAAGAAGAACTTCAAAATTGGTGTGCTGCAATGAATAATTGAGAATACTTTAAGATTAATTGCTTTATCTATAAACAAAGCCAGAATTACCTATTTTCTACTTCCCTTTCTTACATAAAATCTTTTATTTCTCCAACAGGCTGCTTGGTTTTTACAAGGGAATCCTACCCCCCGTATTGGCTGAAACACCGAAGAGAGCAGTGAAGGTAAGCAATGTCCAAGGCCCGTCCAGAAGGTCTCCAGCCATGCACTATGAAAAATAGGGACATTTATGAAAGAAGATACCAGACACAAGAAACATGGTACATAGGACAATGTTTCATGCCTCAGTCCCCTTCAAAGTGGCACCTTGGGACCTCACATCGTTCCAGTCACCATCAGCTGCCCTGTCATATTTTTGCTAAATCTCATTAACCATCTGAAATCACTTCCTTTTTAAAGGTGATTTTAGTTATGGGAAAAGCCAGAAGTTGCAGCCAAATCTGGGCTGTAGTGGGGCTGAGTCACCTGGGTGATTTGATGTTTCACCGAAAAACTGCCTGAGATGTGATGCATGAGCAGGTGTGTTGTCGTGATGAAGGTGCCAATCACCCGTTGCCCATAGCTGCAGTCTTCTGAATCATCCTAATAGTTTCCATGGAGGAATGTTCAAACTTACTGAAAAATTTGATGCAGATTTGTTGTCCTACTTGCTCAGTCATTTTGAATGCGACAGCCACACAGTACACATGCTCACTCAATGACATCTACCACCCCCACTGACTAGTACAGTGAAGTCATCATTATTCATGCATGCGCATTCCAGTCCACTCTCCTTGGCTGCCAGGTTACATCAGTATCACGCAAACTACTCTCATTATATTAACAATGGCTGGACTTTTTCCAGACAGACCTCATATGCTTTCTAACCAGGTGAAAATATACTAGTGACAACTGCGGCATTAAAACATCCCACACTAATGCACGGGGCATTAATGTGAATTAAACACAAGATTTTTATTGCAGAAATTATAGCATAACTTTTATTCCAATTAGACATGATCAATCTCTCCAATATTGGTTTTTTGGATTATTTTTTCAGATAAAGGCACTCCCTTCTAATGGGGAAATTATATAGAAAGCACAATAGTGAATGAAAGTTATGTAATCAGAACACACTAGCCACAAAATAACTTGGACTTTTTCTCAAAGCAATTCATAAGTTTTCCTTTGGAGCAATAATTATTAAAGAAAGAGAGAAGGAAAAGGGAAGAGAGGGGATAGGTGGAGACACTTTTCTCCCTAAATCATTCCCATTTTATGAACAAAGCAGACTAATACACTATATTTCCTTGATATGATTCTCGTATAACTTATTTGTTTGGCATGCTGACTTCATTCCCCTCACCTCCCCATCTCCTCTGTTAAAATTTTCTATTCTGGTTTTTACAAAATGATTACTTCCATTATCCTGATTTCCATCTTCTTAACCACATAACTATGGAGTTTATGTACTACTTACTGGTTCAGTATCTGGGCAGGAACACAAAGATCTAGCAGGACTTCCAAGGAAGAAAGAACTAAACCTGATCACTTTTAGTGTTCTCTCAGACGAAAGTCCCAATCACAGAGGCTCTAGCTGGCATTGACCCCCACACCCACACCACTGACAGCACTAAATATGGCTTTGTCTTTCCATGATAAGGATAACATAAACTTAGACTGAAGTACTTCCTTTCCAATTAATGACAAAGCTTTTCTTCACATACATTGCTCGCTCCATATTCCTGATATTCCTGAAAGGTAAGAAGGGCACTTTTACTCAGCAAGTTAAGAGGGCGGGTAGGTTAAAATTCATGATAAAATAACCTCTTATATATACAGACACCAAACTTTTACATTATGTCAAAATAGTAATTTAATAGGACTTAATTCAGGTCTAGAGTTCAGAAAGTAAAGCTTTAAAACACACTTCCTCTATCAATTCATCCTTTTTGTCACCATAGTTTTGGTGATTATACATTACTTCAATACAAATTTCATTATAAGGATCTAAATCTCAGTAGAGAATCTGGAAAAAGTTCACCAAAGTACATACGAGGGCTGAATTGAATTATGAAATGGCTTCACTTGATAAAAGATTGCCCAAGTAAACAAACAGAGCAGAGTTCCTGTTCAAACGGAAAGCCATTTTGTCTCTGTGGAATAATATATTCATTTGTTCTGTGTTTTACGTGTATAAATAAATTATAATTAAAGTTTTTTCCAGGAATATCCTGCCTTACTACTATACATTGGAGACAACTTAAACTTTAAGAGGATTAAGGTTTATCAATGTTGAATAGTCTTTTACTGAAGAAAAAAAAAAACACTGAGCTTTACAAAACTGAGTTAGTCTCTACTTAAAAAAAAAAAAAAAAAAAAAAGCAATGCTCCCTGTCAGAACAATGGTTAACAGATGAACTTTTGGGCAACTGGATATGGTATATGTGTCCCAGACATCTTGTTTCAAGTAGTTTTTACCTTAAAATTATTGAGACATATGGTAAGTATGTTGGCTTTTTAAGTATAACTTGGAGTTAAAGTGTATCTTTGCCAGATGGATAGCACTACTTTTTCAACACAATTTATGAAAACATTCATTTTATAGATATTTATCTTAGGATTTGTGAGGAAAGTGATCATGTGATAGTAACAATTTCATACATCATAAACTACTTCATTGTATGTCATCAAAGTGTACTTCAGAAAAAATATTCAGAAACCATATATGTGTGTGTATACACATGCATACACACTTATACATATGTCTGTGCTATGAATTCTTTACACATACATGGATATAGATAGAGATCATTCTTGGGACTGACACTTTAGTTACAATCACTACTATAAGCAGAAACAGGTAATGTCAAGTTTTTCCTGTACTCCATTCCTTGAAATAAGATTCATCGTGAAAATAATAAGACTCATTGACGCTGAATAAATGAAACTTCCTATTTTATAAATTAAGACAGCTAGTATTGTAGTTAGCAAAAGGAAGTGGAGACCTCAGAAAGAGACCAACTGTTTCCTCAGTAACGGGAGGTATCACGTTCCAGGTTCCAGGGTCCAGTCTTGAGCATCACAGTTCCAGAAACACCATTTTTCCATGATCAGACTCTCAAGGACTGCCAATTGCTAGGCAAACTCATGAGAGATTATAAACTGTGAAAGCTATTTGTTCACCACTATCCCTATACCTGTCATAGAGTCTACATATAGTAGATGTTCAGCTGATATTACCAGAGCAAATGGAATATATATAGAAAGAGAAACAGAAAGAAAATTTATTGGTTTCTAACAGGAGACATTCCTGTCCTGTTCCCTGAAATTCCCACATCTACTATTCAGAATTTGTGGACGGCCAAGGCTTCCATTTCCAGCCAAGGCGGAGTAACAGGGACCAGATTTACTCTCTTGCCTGAAACAGCAACGATAAAAAATGAACAAAATATGAAACCACAATTTTCAAGACACAAGACATCGGACAAGGAAGGATAGAGAGACGGGAAACAAAGGACATGAGCCGTACGGGTTGCCGCACCCCCCTGCCTTGGAAGGAAGGGTTTCCAGGCCCAAGGGCAGGCAGGAGAATCAGCAGAGCTGCGTGGATCCCCGGTGTTGAGAAGGAGCTGAGAGGCTGGGGAGGACAAGGCAGCTCGAGTTCACTGGACAACCTCCCAGAGAAGAGAGAGCTGCACAGGGCAGGAACTCCCAAGATCTGCAGAGAGACCCCTTAAGTATTCAGCTGGGAACTGACCAGTGCACGCATGTAAGGGAACTAGCAGGGCCTGAGAAAGAGCCACCCAAGGAATTGGAGGGAACGCTGCGCTAGCCGCCTAAGGCTGAGAACAGTACCTGTTCCAGCCAGCCAAACTGGAAGGCTTCAGTATGCGCAGGGCCCTGAGAGGAGGACTCGGAAGGGGTTTGCCTCCATAGTAAGGTAACAACAGAAAGTCAGAGAGGAAAGAAAACCATCTTCACGCTGGGAGGGAACTAGGTAGCGAGGCCTCTTGTAAGGCCCCTCATCTCCCAGAACTTCCCTGAACTCGGCGAGGACCCCTTAGCGCAGTGTTTCCAAAATGTGCGTTGTGACCTCTAAGTCAGGAAATCAGTTGAATGAGTCACTAGATGTAGTGAGTCATGACCAGAAATTTTTTTAATGAAGTAGGATAAAAACAGAATCACACATAGTAAAGAGGTAAATATTGTTTTATAGCCATGCTTTGTTTCAGTTATAAATACAAGAGCACACTGTGTGCATGTGTGTGCGTACATGTGCCTGTATTGGGCAAGTATTTTTTATGAAGACCGTGGTCGAAAAGGTTTGAAATCTGTCTCGAGGGACTGTGGGCTTCCAGGGTCAGGGAAGGCAGGCAGACCTCAGCAGCAAGAGAGCTCTAAGGCAGAGAATCTCTACCCAAACCACTAACGATCACGGCTCAGCCGTGATTAAGCATAGCACCGTAGTTAAGAGCACACACACGGGCCTTGACGTTAGACTTCGGGGGAACGTCAGTCCTTCCATTCACTAACTACACGACATATACCTATAAAATGGGAACCATGGCTGTGTTATAACTGTGACCTGAAGCTGCTTCATGGATTAAATGCAGGAGCAAATGCTAAGGCCTTAGCGTGTTTCCTGGGCCACAGCAGGCCCTCCTGAGTGACACAAATAACTAAGGCGTTTATGGTTCCTTTAGCGGCCAAAGTGAAGACAGAGAATGGAAACTAAAATATTCTGAAAGTCTCCTATGTGCTAGACATGTCAGGAAATCTTACTCCAATGCTCTTATTTAAGGACTTCTCTAAAAAATAAGTTCTATGTTTGTGAGGGTTAGAAAGGTCAAGCAACTCACCCATGCTTTCACAACTAAGTAGTACAGCCAGGACTCGGGCCCAGGACTGCTCCTATCAAAATACCGGCAAGGTCATTGTCAAAAACACTAACGATGATGAGCATAAAAAGGCAGAAAAGATAAATTACCTTTAAAACCTAAAACTACAATGCATTTCCTTCCATAGTTAATGGTTTCTAGTGCATCTCTCATCAAAACAGTGGTGGTGCCTGGTGGTATTGTTATAACCCCAGGAGACAGTTGGAGGGTTATCACCACCCCCTGGAACGTTAGATCAAGAAGGCAGGGATTCTCTTTGATTACTGCTGCATCCCCTGTGCCTCATAGAACATAGGGGGCGTCCAATAAAATATTGGTAGAATGAGTAAATGAATGAATCCCACTTCTAGGAAAGTCTACAGCCATAGTTAATCTAAAGAAGCA
Organism: Mormoops blainvillei; assembly: GCA_004026545.1. NCBI lineage: Eukaryota > Metazoa > Chordata > Mammalia > Chiroptera > Mormoopidae > Mormoops > Mormoops blainvillei. Next base: position 15,219 of record PVJD01005756.1, read on the forward strand.
TGGCACAAAAGTAGTTCGTGGGTCTTTAGAAGAATGAAAGTCTATCTGGTGATGTAATGACTCTTGGGATGCCCAAAGACTCCTTTGAGCTATGTCTACGCCACAGAACTACCTCTTCCTAACAACAGAGTTTTATTTGGCCCCCAAATCTACATTGTTTTTCTTGCTTCATTTTACTGGGTTAAACAGTAGAAGACATGTGCAATCACAAAATGCCGTGCCATTTCTGGGATCTTGAGAAACCAACTGGCAGGACCTAAGAGAGTGTCTTATCAGAGCTGCTTGTGGCTACCTAACAGAGTCCCCAGGAGCAAAACATCACATTCAAGCAGCGATGTTGCCCAAAATGTCGGAGAAAATTGCATCTTGGAGATGTTGTACAAAGTGATTGATTAGATTTGCCTTCCTAGAAATTCATTTTCAGGAAAATTATATTAAACATCATCTACTGAAGCAAGCAACAAAATCTTCATCATGACCGTATTTTAAAGGAAGGAATAAGCAGCTCTCCTCTGGTCAGGTGGAGGACAGTGTGGCTTTAAGCAGGGATGGACCAGATGACCTCATTGGGTCCTATTCTCATTTATGATGACATCTTCATCATTGCTGAGTGTTGGGAAATTTCATGGAACAGTGGAGACATGGTGATAAAAATGAAAGTTAAAGCTGAGAAATGGATGTCTTTTACAAGTCAGTTAGATAATTGGGCATTCACTGGGAGAGCAATTCATAGAGAAAACAGAGGAGACCGAAGATTTCAGGTCTCTATGCCTATAATGTTGAATCATTGCCATAAAAAAAGAAGCCTATTGATGTCTGGGGAAACTGGAAATGGTCATGGTAAATGGAAGTCGTATGGTTCATTTACTGCCATAAAGGGTTCCATCAGCTCTTCTGTGGGTCATTATAGCGGCATTTGAAAATGTGAATGTTAAAGTAAGATCCAATAGCAACTACCCGAGACCAGATTAAAAACCGTGTTCAATGGTTTATCATTTTTTTAAATGCAGGGTAATATAATGATTTACTAAAGAAATTTGAGTCAATTAAAGGGTTTGTTGCAGGAAATTGTTATAAATCTCTGGGTTTGGTTTTGTTTCACAGTTTTTCACCTTCGAGCAGTATAAGAAATTGCTAGGATATGTGTCACTGTCACCGGCATTGGTAAGTGAGACTATTTATTATACTGGAGTGTGTGTGTTATTTCATAAAGCAAAATCTGGAGACAAAAAGCCTTTTGATTCCCCAAGTCCAGCTACTAAAATATGAATTCAAGTTATTCAATGTTCAGCTACTTGTTGAAAGCCATCTTCCTAATAACTCACAATTTGGCTATTTTATAGCACCCTGTGATGAATTTATGATAGTAGTGATATGTGTAGAAAGGCTCAGAAGAGATGTGGTCAAGAATGTAAAATAAAGAGTACATTTGTCGGAGACTTTTTTAAAGCGAAAACATGCATGTTTACATACTGCACATATCTATGCAAAAGTCAATGTGCCTAAAGGTATTTCCTAGCAGGTTACTTTTCCAGCTTTTGTGTAAGCTGTAGAAAATACAGGACTTCAGGTCACTCTGTGGTCAGAGATGGACTGAAGAGCCTTTTATAGTCAGGGAGAATAGTGATAATACAATGACACGTGTCCACTATTATGTGAAAGTCACTTGTTGATTTGAACATTTTCCCATGCCACACCTTTTCTTCTGAGTGACTTTGCTGCTTTTCACAAAATGAATTAAATTATATTGATCAATTGGGATCTACAAGTAGGTGCTTGCAATGGGAGCTCCAGAGAGAGCAAATGCATGGATTTCTCCCTTCAAACCTTCAAAAGAAAACAAAGTAAAATTTGTGCTGGCCCTCTAATCGAAAAATCCTGCTGTTTTCCTGGTGAAATGTACCTCAAAACTCAACCAGAAAGGTAGTGTTCTGGGCTTCAATTCCTTAATTACTTTGTAAAGGTTCATTTCAGAACATTTACTCTGCCAAGAGGACTATCCAAGAAGTATCTGTTATTTAAAAAGTCATCCATGTCCCTTTTCTAGGAAGGATCCTATTAAGAAAACTAATAGCATGGCTTAGTGTGATGACAAAGAAACCTCCTGTCCAGCCTCCTACCTAAAAATGTGGTTCTGAGGTGTGGCCTCATATAAAAGAAGTAGTAGCATGAGCCCTAAGTTACTTTTTAATTCCTCGGTGTCTCCCCTTAAGGTCATTCTTAACTTTGAAAATACCTTGTTTAAAAGAGAATTAAAAACCTTTCTAGCAAAAGACAATAAAATGTGGCCTCCAGCGGGCCAGCCGTCTGGCTGTTCCTGTGCAGAGCACTGGTACCATGGGAGAAATGCAGTTCTTTCAACTCTCTTGGAAATTGAAACAGAAAAGCATTGGCCACTCCAGCTACCATAACCGAATGCATGCAAAATGTATACAGTTTTCTCCTTCTCTTCAACTTATTTGTTCCAGTTTTTTTGGTTTTCTTTCTTTTCTTTTTTTTTTTTTTTTGATACAGCTAGACACTTAAGCAGGCATTAAATGTCCCCTGGTGCTCTCACATGAAAAGCCTAGGAGGCTGGGAACCCAACAGTTACTGCTGGTCTCTGGAACAATCTAAGTAATATGATATGCTGATAGCCGATCAATTCTTTTGACAAGGGACTGCTGAATGCTATTTCTGACAGCAAATGTAGCTGAGTTTATAGAACAAAAAGTGAATTACTTGGAAGATTGCATGTAGTAATAAAAACCTGAACATCTGGATTTTAGCTTTTTCAGTCAGAAAAGTTGGGGACTAGTATTTTTTTCTTTCCTGCTTTTGGCTTCCATGATGGAAGTCTGAGATACGTGAATTAAATATTTGGTCTGTTACCCTATACAAACATGTTTCAAACTGTAACGACGGGGTAGGAAAGGCACACATCCTTAATTACTCCTTCTCTCCTGGAACCTGCATCCAGTGCCATTCCCGCCATCCATCTGTATGTGCAACAGGAAGAATAGTTTTTGTGCAGCACTTTACAAAGGGCTTTCACACCTGATTTTGACCCTCATATAACCTTATTAAGTAGGGAGGTTAGATAGTATTGTTTCCATTTTACAGATGAGAAAACTGTGGCTTGTAAAAGGTTCAATGATTTAGACGTGGAGCTGCCGCTACTGCATGTGGTGTCTTTATATGAATTATGAAAAGGCGCCTCTTTCTTCCGTCACCTTGGTAAGCAGGTGCAGGCTGGGCTTCAGGCCCCACACACACCGTGTGCACACACTAATGCACGTGGCAGCTCTGGTCTAACTCAGCCAGTGAGCAGCAGAGCTGAGACCCAAACCCAGACCTCCCATCTCTGGACTTGCCTCTGCTGCTAATGTCATAGGACATTCCTTTCTTCCTTTTTCTTTTAGTCTTCTGCATTGAAGAAATTAGAGACTTCTAAGAACAGTTATCTGTTCTTTATTCTTCACTGGCTCTTCCTCCTCTTAGTTGTACACAGTACTACCTCTTCTCCTAGAATTAGAGCTTCAGCACTAACGGATATTTTTTCTCACATCTCTTTTGTAGGTTTGAGACTTCGTTATGTTTCCCCCTGCCCCGCCCCTCTGTTGTGTGTTTTATTATTGTGGTTCTTTTGATATGGATTTTCTGAAAAACCTTTAAGTTTTCTCCTTAGAGAAAAATTCTATAAAGTTGTTCTTTCCTATTGCAGAGATTCTTAACGGATAGCAAATAATGTTCTAGATTTTGGTTGAGGTCTTCAGAACAATCTAGTCATTTCTGATTTCATCCTTTGACTTCTAGGTCTAGAAGAATAGGGCAGTTATGAGTTTTTTTAAAAATAAGGAAAGGACGAATAACAAATAATTTTTTTCAATGATAGTCTAAAATAGTGACTCTGAGACTACGGCTTTAAATTTAACTGTGTTCAGCTACACTGTTTGGTTACCTGAAATTTTGCTTTTTATAAACACTTTATGTGTGGTTCTGCTCCTTAAATTTTGTAATCTACTCAATAAATGTATTTAAGTAGAAGTTTAAAAAGCAAAGCTCTCCTTTTACAAGTCAAACTCTTTTTTAATTGTTACATGTGCAGATGTTTTAGTATTCACCTTAAATCAGTAAAACGACCTTTCTTTTCATTAAAGGAAAAAGTCATTGTTGATGGGGCTTTGACATTTTATTTTGAATTGTTAGGATGTGGTTTGCGGCTTCTGTAATTTCTTCTTCATGAATTGTCAGCATCTAATCAAGAACTAAGGCTGTTTAGTAATGGTATATGGTGCATTTATGTAAGTTTCTCCATTCTCATCACAACATTCAGTTACATAGTGTTATGAGTAAGATGCTTTCCCCAGTACACATGATAACTTGCTTTAAAGTATTCATTGATTTAATTTTTCTAGACATTTGCCATTGCTGGACTGGGATCGGGACTAACAGAAGCCATCGTGGTTAACCCTTTTGAGGTAGTAAAAGTTGGCTTGCAAGCCAATCGGAACAAATTTGCAGAGGTAATCATTTAAGGTTTTCTATTGTTGAGGGCATGTAAAAACAAATATTTTTAAGTATATATAAAAAAGTATAAACCCAGCTCTTCTTCGTGTGCTAAAATCATAGAAAATTATTGGTAAGGAAAAGTCAAATTTCTCCCACAAGGAAAATGTTAACAAAAACACACTACAGTCTGAGGGACAAACGCATGTTTACACATTTTTATTTTAGAGTTCTAAGGCAATCTATAATGACTTATTTGGAAATGTTTTCCCTACATTTTGCAACACTTCTATTTTACAGTAGGCTAGAATAGACTAGAGCGAAAACCACTGAGGTTAGAATATTATTGTGTTTCTTAAAAAAATTATGAAGTCATTAAAAAAAATTACCTCAACCCTTTTCCTACTCCACCCATGGCCCTCCCCCAAAGATTCTGATAATCTGTCAAGCTTGTCTTTGGGTGAAATCTGAATGAGCAAGTTACTAAACCTGTACAGATATCACCACTTGGACAATGATGGGTCTTGACATTTAATCACTAGTACATGATGTTTCGTGAAGACAGCTTCCCTTGGTGTGTGCTGACTTCTCTTCCTTCCAGTTGCCTAATAATTTCTGTTAAACCACCAAGTCCAACTGCTCTTGCTTTATTCTTTTGGGTGCCAAGCACAAGATAGAGAAAAAATAAGGTTATTTGTATTCCAGGTCTTTCTTAGCATTTTCATTTAACTCCACAACTGGGTAGCATGTGGTATAAATTGGTTTGGAGTATCTGCTGACCTGAATTTCTCTGTAGAAAAGTTCCCCTGCCTCCTACTTAAGCAGCTGCTAGTGGGTGGAGAGCCCCCTCACTCCCACCCCACTTCCTGCCTGAGAGCCCCCTGGCAGCTTCTTGAGCAGAGGTGTGGGAAAAGAGGGGGGCGGCCTACTCACCTGTAGTTGCCAAGGCCCAAGGAGAACAGAGTTAGCCCGCTACAGCAGATGGTATCTACTCAGTTGAAGTCAATCCTAATTAAGGGAGATTTTTTTTTCCTTTTAAGTTTCAAAAGATTATCTTAATTGCAATGATATATAGCATTTCAAAAAAGATTGAAAATCTCTGTGTTACCCTAGTCTTTGTTTCTGTTTGCTTTCTTTCTATTCTTCCTTGACTGATGAAAAAAAAAAACAAAAAACGATGAGGAATAGGAGGAAATGAAAGAAACCCCTTTCAAATGCCCTATCAGTATGGAGCATTTAAAGCAGCCCCCATGGAATCTGTTCACAGAAAATTTGACTTGTTAGACAGGGAGAATTACTAGCTAGTAGAAAATTTTGGAGCTCCCCATCCAGTTCCTCATTTTACCTGTTGGGAAGCTTGTCTTGTAGCAACCGTGTGTAAGCAAAGGAATAAACAGGCCTTCGACTGTATCCTTTATCAAGGCAGCCGGTAACCAGAGGGACACAGTGGGACAAGCACCAAGGAGCGCTCTCAGGCATGAAAATAATGACTTATCAGGGCACCTCTGCTCACGCCTAACGTTCATTTTTCTCCTCTGCCCTCAACGAGGTTCTACACTGAGGCCAAGTAAGAGCTGTTAATGCTTTGCATGTGTTAAGGCCTTGCTAGAACATGGGAAACACCTCCCTGCTCGACACAAGAATGCTGCATGTGCATGTGTTCCCAGCACATTTACATGAGTGCGTCTGTGTAAACTGTTTATGTGTATGCAGCCGTTTGTTAAATGGAGAGGAGAGGGGCGCTTGTTTGGGGTCATTTCTTTTGTATAACCCACTGAACTGGATTCATTGTCAGGTATTTACTTAGACAAAGTAAAATCTATTAGGTACATTATAAAATACTTGCAATATTGCTTCAGCTAATCGGAACTCAGCGTAGTAGGGATCACGTTGGTCACGTGTTTCCGCAACCATCAGTAGCTGAACTGAGGTGCTGCTTTATAGGCAATATTGATGAAATTGAAAGTAGTTACTACTACATAGTCACCCAACATAAAGTAATGGGACTATACCTATTGCAAAAAATTATCTGAAAGACATGATGGGGTAAGAATAGCAAATTTGGATCTAGTCATTTAAAAACCACTACCATCACTTTTGACAATAAATCTATGTCCTGTGTCTTTTGTCTAGGATCCGTTAACTCCAAAGTCTTTCTCCACTGACTAGCACTTTTCTTTCAGCCACCAACGGGATACCCTTTTGTTAATCTGAACCTGCACTGAATTCATCCAAATATTAGGTGTGCTCACCTCAGCATTTGTATGGCCAAGAAAAATTATTGCTTTCTTTACTCTGGAACTTTGTAGGTTGTCAAGAAGTATGGGGGTGGGGCGTGAGGGTGGAGAAGGGGAAGAGGCAGAGAAAAAGGGAGGAAGAAAGGATTTAGTTTAAGGTCCAATGCACTTAAAAATTATACTTTCTTTTTTAAGAAAAAAAGTTTGAATCCAAGTATAAGGTAATGCGTATTTATGTTAGAAAACATCGAAACAACTATGTGTTTCTGTGTATACATATGAGTGTATAGATGCACTACAGTGATCTAGAGCAACACCACCCAGCAGAAATGTAATGTGAGCCACATTTTGTAGTAGCTGTATTAAAAAAGGTAAAAAGAAACAGATGAAATTAATTTAGTACTATATTTTATTTAACCCAATATACCCAAAATATTATCATTTCAACATGTAATCACTATAAAAATTATATGAGATAATTTACACTCTATTTTCATACTTAGTCTTTAAATCTCACGTACATGTTATGCTTACAAGCACCCTTGAATTTGAACTACGACATTTCAAGTTCTGAATAGCCATGTGTGGGTAGTACCGTCCTTAGGAGAAAATGCAGGTCTAGAGGAATTTACACAAACTTCTCACTAGATACCTCCGAAAAGGAGATTGAAGTGGGAGAGAGAAAGGCAAGAACTGAAGGGAATGTCTTTGTGTAATTGAATGTTTAATGTGAGAATGTATTCAGTATTCTGTGAACATTTACTCTAAAAAGTAACAGTTGCTCATCATAGAAGATTTAGAAAATACATAATAGTGTAAAGAAAAGTAAGTAATCCAAAAGAAATGTTCTAACGGCTCTTCCAGGACCAAGCCTACCTTCAAGGAGAACCTTCCCAGCCGACCCAGGTGGGAGTGGCTTGCTAGCCCATCTTAGGATTCAACCAGGTTCCTCCCTTGTTAGGGAAGAATAATAGTGACAGCCACATCAAGTGCTGCAGTGAGGACTAAAAGAGACACATATGTAAAGCTGTCAATACAGCCTGGCATATACTAACAGTTTAATTAAGTGTTAGTGGTTATTGTTACAACATGCTCTTTATGTGAATTTAAATGTAATGATATATGCAACAGTCTTAACGCAGTGGCTGGTACATGGTAGACACTTACCCTAAGATAACTATTTCTAGGTGCAAGTTGATCTTATAAATCCTTAAGTTTAAGCAGAGACAAATTTATCTTGAGATACTGCCCTGATTAACGTTGAATGGTCACAACTGACTCCAGCGTAGACATGAAAACAGCTTACTGAGCAATGGTCAGTCTGTTCTTTGGGTCATTCTCAACTGCCGGGATGACCCTTTTAGCCTGAATTCTTTCCCAAGGCCTAAGGGCTGGCAGCCTAGTTCCTGTGCCTACTGACAAGGTCTTTAAACTCCGATGCAGGTCCACTATCATATATAGCAGCAGAAGTGAGAGATGATACTAACTGTATTTGCAGCCACTTTGGAATGAATTCTACCACAATGAAGATATTCTTCCTTCGGAATAATTGTATAATATCAGTGTGGGTTCCTGATCAAGCCTTCTTATTCACTTCACATGGAAGGTGTGAACTAAGCTCATTTTTGGCCTTTTCAGTCAATTACAGCTACCAGCTCTGGTAGAACACCGAATGGATGGGCGGGTGCAGAATGATGGCTTGACAGCACCTTTAAGAGAGCGGAGCAGTCTCCCCCAGAAGCTCGTTTTGCAGGTAGATAACTCTTGCTCTGTCAGTGCTGTGAGTTTGTTAGGTAGCATGTTCCGCCTCCTTGGCATAAACACCCTGGATGCTACACAGTAATTGTGGATTTTCCTCTTTTGTCATCCTGAGGAGGTAGGTCACAAATTGGTCCCCTGAACGTGAAATTTCCTAAGAAGTTGCTATAGTTGAGAGGGACTCTTCAGTGGAAGACAGGCTAAGGCAACAGTCATCAATATTACACTTAACATTACACTCATGTCTTAGAGGGAGTGGCAGTGATAAAGTAAGGAAAAAAGGACTGTCACAGTCCAGCATGTCTAGAAGGAGGCTGTGGGATGTAGGCAGGTGCCCCCTTTGCCCCATGGGGAGAGTATGGCTGGCAGAGAGCCAGAATGGGGTCCTCTGAAGCATGAGATCCAGGTCAGGAGCCCCTCCAGCTGGGGCTCAAGGGCATTACTGGCTGAGAGCAGAGGCTGTGTCTGTTATGTTCTTGGAGCCCCAAGTGCAGTTCCAAGATTTTCCGGGAATGGCAGGTGCTCTGCCGGCTCCAGCTGCCTGGCCTCTCCCCTCCGTGGTCCAGGACTGATTCTCTAGCCAGTCAGAAGTATGTTGCCCATAAAATATATTTTCTCACCCAGGTTAGCTACAAATGATTCTAAAAATTTTAAGGGAATTGTGGTTAATTCAATTTCTCATACTTCTCTCATATTCTTCTGGCTTCTGTATAAAGCATGTCAAACAGTGTGCTTGCCTCGTCTCCGCTTTTTAAATTGCCACCATATCAGCCAAAGATTGTAAGACCTGCCACACTTCCTCCAATTCCCACACCAGAATCTTGGCCGGCATTTTAAAATTCACAGCGAATACAGAAAACTGATCTCCAAAAGAAAAAGGAGAAGAGAAGGAAACTGGTCTCTAATTTATATCTGCTTGGCCTTCTGTGGGGAGCAGAGTAATCACAGCTTTGCCATACTCTGGTTTGGTTCAGTGGGTGTAAAAACATGTTCAGATAAAATCTGGGTAGATCCAAGTTTCTCCCTGTCCTTCAAACTAAGCTCAAGCAAAGTGTGGTTCTGCTTTGCAGTCTTTTTGGTTTAGGACCGGGCCTGCCCAAGGATTTCTCTGTTGGAGGAGGTTTGTACATCCAGCCTTGCCAAAAGTGTAACTTGTTGTCCTTATAGGAACTTTCTCCCCCTCTTAAGTGGATGCATCATTTTTTTAATCTGTATATTTATAAGAACTGGAAGTCTCAAATCAGTTGTGCGAAGCCAAGCGGTATTTGGCTGGCACGCTCTCTGCTAGCCTGGAAAATGTGAATTTCTCCCTGAAAGCAAAATCTCGTATGAATTGTTTCCCAGTTCTTCTCTCTACTTTGAAATCTACTTCAAAGTTATTATTTGGCTAACGGGTTTTGTTTTCCTTCCCTTGAGGTCTATAGGATTGGCCTCCGATGTGGGGATGGGGCACAGGTTTGCCCTCTAGAGTCTGTCACATTTATCTACTTTCCATATGAACGTGACCGTTCCCACCCCCAAACCTAAAACTAGACCTTTAGGAAATTGCAAAAACCTCTTTCCCCTCTATTTAGTTTTTATAGGTGTTCATCCCAAGAAAGGAATGATTAGTCTTCTACGTATGCTCCATGATTATAATTTTAAGGATCAATGAATAGATAGCAAATGAATCATTGGTAGTAGAATCTTTAAAGATAGGGATTTTTTTTAAATCTGGCTTTGGATATCACCACTAAATGCAGTTTTAAACACTTGGTCCTGGGAGCTTAATAATCTAAAGAAACCAATTAGATTTTATATGACATCACAAAGCTTAGTGATTATTTTCTCCATAGGCAATTAATAAATGTTTAAACTTAGATATATTATGTATGGTCAGCATAATGTGAATAAAAGAACTGTATTTTGTGATCATCTCTTTCAAGAAGATGAAGCTGATTTATACAGAGAGTGAGTGTGTGGCTCTGTGTACAGACAATGTGAGAAGCCAGCTTCAAGGGCATGTCCACCTTCAAGAATGACGTATTGAGTCAAGTTCAAATTTTTCCTGCATTACTATGTGAAACACTGCCTGGAAACTGTTCAGTACATAAATTATTTCTTTCCAGTCTATGATTCTTGAGGGCAGAAAAGTGAATTATGTATATGAACCCATTCCTATAGTTATCTTTTAACAATAGCTAAAGCAGCAGCCAAGTTGCCTCTCTATTATCATTTACAGAAAATAGACTTCAGTCTTCCATTCAGCTCTGCCAGGAACCCTAGATTTTTGCTTTCAGAATTGAGACTTTGAAGTAATGATAATCGCTACCATTTACAGAACATCTACTGCATGCCAGATACTGTGCAGCATGCCTTACGTGATTTTACCTTTACTTGATTTTTTAAAAATTCACGTCATTCTGTATTACAAAAGTAATACATGGGTTGTTTTCTTTTTTTCCCACCAGCAATCCAGAGCTAATGAAAAAAATAATTAGATATTTTTCTAACGCCTCCCTCTAATCCCATTGCCCTGGTAACTGCTCCCACACACTTAGTATTTCAAATCCTCCCATTGTCCCCATAAGGTGGCTTTATGTCTATGTTGCAGGTAGGAAAAAATAAAGCCCCATGAACTTAATGGCTCTAAGAAACAGCATGAAACATAGAGGTCTCTTTCTAGTCAGCCACGCGGCTTTCATTGGGATAAAGAAATGTGGTTAATTAGGAAGCTTAAGAGGAAATCAAAAGTGTTTCTGGGCCCATGAAAAAGCAACCATGTTGCTGGTTTCCTCTTGAGCAGTTTCCCCTGTGCTATGGCCACCTCCTCCCCGCTCCTGAGACAGTGCAGGCGCAAGAAGCAGTGTCAGCATCTGGTGGCCTAGAGGGCCCACTGCTCCTCCGGCCGGTTATTTGGCATCGACTTGGTGTTAATGGAGCTTTGTGGCTCAGCATGTGGGAGAGTTTGTTTACAGCAACTCATTTTCCACTCACGGATTGTTTTAAAATAGACCTGTTTATCAAATGTAAAACTCTAGATACAATATAATTATATTTTGGGTGTCTTTTTGTCCATAATCATGTCCTATTCAAATAAACTGTAATGATGAATTAGTGACGTACCTAAGCTAAAAGAAATTGCAAATGTGGGATTCTTTAGCCTGATTCCTCTCCTTTCACTTACGTTCTGTTCTCAAATAAATGGGAGGTTTTCCGTTTTTTTTCAAATTTATGAAAATGCTTCAAGACTTAATTTGAGTAATGAAAAGCATAAGTGATCATCTATCTCCTGGAGAGCAAGGGTATTTTCCTACCTAAGCGTAGGAATTGGGTCTTCTCTTTTTTAACAAAGCAGTGATTTTCTGAGAGCCCAAGTTTGGACACTTGCTCCATTGTATAAAGGTCTCATCCGGTTTGCTTTTCAGCCACTTGATGAAATCCAGTGCAACACCCTTATTCAATTGACTCCAAAAATACAACAAAATTCGCCTTGCCATAGGAAGCAAATAAAAGAACAAATGTGGAGCGTGCTGTGTTTTAATATGGTGTGCCAAGAGCTCTTCCCTGGCTTCAGGGACTGAGAAATCCACCGACACACCTCTCACCTGCACCTACTGGCCATTCTCTGATAGCTGTTTACCCAGGGAAGAGTGCCTGCCACCTAAAACCTCTGTCTGTGATCTCTCAAGCTAATCGGAGCCAGCTATGGTCAGTAGTTGGATGGAAGAACTCCAGCAAAAATAGCTCAGAATGCCATAAGTCGTGATTTGTTGGTAACACTGGGCTCTCGGAGAGCAAGGAATCAGTGTGCGGGAGTGGCGCCTCAGAGCGTCGTATAGGCAAGGGGTCTTCTCTTTTCCTTAAGCTGCTTAAGGACTTTTAAAACAGAAATTTGATTCCATATTTCATAATTATGGAATAGTCTCATGGGTAGATATAAAATTTAACAGCATATCTCTCCAAATAAAAATTAAAGCAAAAAACACTTAAGTTTCCAGAATATGAGCAAAGTACTATACTAGATGCTTGGCACAGTGCATGACACCTAGGAGGTACTCAATAGATATTGTTGAATAAATAAGGCATGAAAGAACAGGGTGTTCCCAGAATTAGCGGCTGGCAATAGCAGAAATCAAAGGTAAGAAGACTTTGAGTTTCTTCGGGACCAGTGACCTGTGATTTCTATAAACCAATATGGAAAGCAGTATGTTATCACATTATTAGGTATATGCCAATCCACTACCCTTCCATGCTTGCGACTCTGGTACAGTCAATAAATGGTACCTCTAGGAAAGTTAGAATGCCATTTGGCCCACAATTGGTAACCAAATATGAAAATTGGAGTGAATCTAAATATTAGAAGGAAACCGAACTGTGGGTGACCTGCTGGGTTGGATAGTATTGGAATCATTTGGCTGAAGATGCTAATCAGGCTCTATTTGGTTTCGAAATGGAAGCCCAGTAATCAAATAAGTTTAGTAAAATTCCTTGTGTTTACAGAGATCTAGTCAAAATTACTCTATATTTTCCTACCTAAGTATCCTAGTGGAAGTCATGTTTTGCCATTCTAATTAAATATTTGCTTGCATGTGTATGATACAGTGTTGCTCAATGAAGCAAGAAGCAGTTCTAATTTGTATGGGAATTAGAGTTCAGGTTTTCCTTAATCTCAAGGCCCCAAATTGCAAAAATAAATAAATAAATAAATATTTGTGTGATTATGTATCTGTTACAACGTATATGAGTTGGATTATCAAACTCTGAAAATCTTACTGCACATGTATAACAAGAATGAGTCCACAGAATGTGAACAACACTGGATTAGAAGGAGAATTCTGGTTAAGCTATTTACCAGTGTTTTCATTTTTGGAATATTACTTAACAATCCGTGGCTTCCTCACTTGCAAAATGAAGAGAATATACCTGCTGCCCACCTTACAGGATTTTCGAGAGAAGCAATCATATATCCTAGGGTGGTAGAACCATGCAGTGTATAAAAGTATAAACTTGGAGTTGGAGGTGGGGGTATAAGGCGGGGCTCAGTCTGCATGGGACACTTTTACTCACTCTGTCATCTTTGCCCAGTTATTGGACCTTAGTTTCCCCAAATGTCACATGGGGATAATGATAATACCTATCTCACACACTCATTGAGAGGATTAAATAAGATGATATATATAAAGTACTAAGAATCTGTAATAATGGGTAATACCGACAAGCACTAACCATGTTCCAGGTACCTGGTAACGTACATGACTGTGCTCTCTAGGCTGTAAACCGTGTGAGGTGAAGGCCAGTTAGCCTTGCTCCTACAGTCCATAACCTTGTCAAGCAAGAGTTCTTAGCTATGATTCTTACTGAGGAATAGGGAATAGGCCAATTTACAGGATCTACCGCTCTAAAGAGGTACGTCTCTCGCGTAAGGGACTAACCGTGGAAGGGATCTCTAGCCCAGGAGTTGGATTTGGTTGAGCCTCAGAAGAAGCAGACCTATGATCCGTACTCTGGGTGCATTTCTTTTGGACGTTGCCACCAGGGTCCAGGGCTCTGGGATAGGAAAAGGATAGTCAGAAGGCATGCAAAGGAAGAGGCTAGTTATTCATGTCCTTCCTCTACCTCGAATCAGTCTCCACCTTTTGATTGTCATTGCCTTCAACTAACAAAATAATTACCTGTTATTTTATTATTATAACTACTTTTTATTGGCATAATTGCCCTGGTTATTAACAGCACACAGTGAATTCTTACATGGGACAGAGCTCATTGACTTATCACAACAATCCTGTGAAGAGGATTGTATTATTATCCTTATTTCACAGATGAGTAAAGGAGGATAAATCAGAGGGTAAAATAATTGCCCATGCTAGCAAGTGGTATCGCTAAGACCCAGACCTGGGGCTATCTCGATCCAATTCCCTATTTCTAGCTCCTGTACTACCCTTTGATTTAGTTAACGATTCATAACTGGAGTTCAAATTCAGCAAGGCACTTGAATTCAAAATGCACGTGCTATAGTTCTTTGTACCCACCTAACGCCCAAGCCAGTGAAAATCAGGCGACAGACCATCCATAAACGTCATTTGAATATTTGTTCATCTTCACCAAGATCTAGTAGAAGTCCTCTCTTTTAATTCCGTTAATTTAGCACCCGAGGATGTTTAAACAATAGAAACATCTTTAGATCTGTTTTATTTAAAGAAAGCTATGTTAATCTGTACTCTCATTTGAAGCTGTTGGTTGCTCTGTTGCTCTAGGGTCTAGATGGCCTCTGAGTTCGCATCTTCCTGAGCCTCGAGGCCTCGGACTGGGTGAGGATGGAGAGGAGGCTTGGACTAGATGCAGGGAGCACCACTGTCGGTCAGTCTAGATCCAGGCAACCTCCCTCCTGCCCTGTCCTTTCCACACCCAGGGAAGCCGCCCCATCTCCTTTCCTCTGCCCTCAAGGCTGCATTCCTCAGAGCAAGAGAGCAGTGCCTGGCAATATACTCAGGACTTCCAGGTCCCTCCAGCAGAAATGAACTCCTGCTCAACTTGTCCTCCCATCTATTTTGAAAACAAAAGTAAACAATTTGGGTTGACAGTCGATGTGCCAGAACACAAACGAAAAAGTTCCATTTTGTAAAAACAGAGTGAACTATAACCTTCTGGGAATTTTTTGGTTTTACTCTATGAACTATCTTCTATTGTTTTAAGATATGTTCTCATGTGATTTTTTTTTAATGTTACAAAAAAGGGCTTCCTTAAGCTTAATATATTATAATTAATCCTCTAAAATGAAAAGATGAAGTTGAGTGTAGAATTGTAGCTAGAGTTTTAAAAACATTTATGAGCAAAAACTATAGAATTTACTATATAAACAAGCTCATTTAATATATCGTGTTAATGACATAGCTATAAATACAAGTTAGATGAAAAACCTTGATTGGATTTGTTCTATTCTGTTCTGCTGATGCAGCTTTAATTGCACATGATAAGAAAACACTTTAGTCAGAACGCACATCAGACTGCCATGACCGTTCCAGTAACCTACTCCAACGAAATAGCAAACAAAAGTCATGCCAGTCGCTTGCCTTATGGGCAAAATAAATAAATAAATACCGAATATTTCTCTCTCTTTACCATTCAAAAGTTAACAAGAAGTGATATCCTTTGTACTATACCTCCAAAAAAGGAAACAACTTTTTCTGAAAGCCCAGGTAAGCTGTTGTAATTGTATTATAATGAACTAGAAACCTCAGGGCAAACTACAGTGAGCTCCTTAGCTTGTTCCAGAAGTGGCAATAGACTGGATCCAGCAGTCAAAGTATTTCAGCCTTGGGTAATCAATCAGAGGACTGGAAAGGAGTAAATTAAAGGTAACCTAGTACTCTCCACACTATCAACTTATTATTTATCACAGCAGGTAACACACACACAGATTGACCACCCTTTTGAGGAAGTCTACAATCAGCTGCTATTTCTCCATGCCCGATCTCTTTTTCTTTTCTAAGATTTTATTTATTTATTTTTAGAGAGAGGGAAAGGGAGGGAGAAAGAGATGGAGAGAGATATCAGTCAGTAGCCTCTCTCATGCCCCCAACCCAGGCCCTGACATACAAGCCAGGCATGTGCCCCAACTGGGAATTGAACCTTCGGTTTGCAGGCTGGCACTCAGTCCACTGAGCCAAACCAGCCAGAGCTTGCTTTTTTTTTTTTAAGATTTTATTTATTTATTTATTTTTAGGAGACATGTCCCATTTCTAACCTAGCACCAGTTTAAACTGTAGAGGCAATATAATATTCGCTTTAGAAAACATGATTAGAAAGGTAGACATGCTGAACTCAGGAACCAGATATAAATTCCTTTTGGATTATACACAGTTATGGATTACTAGTGTATCCATATGGCTAATCCCCTCCATTAGTGTGGATAATCCAGAATTGGATAGAACTATTAACATGTTGAAAGTGGTGATAGTTATTACATGACATTATTTCACTAATTCCACCAAAGACGGTTTTCTTTGCCAACAATCTTCCCTTTAAGGCTGTTGTTATACATGCAATTTTGTTTACTTTTGGGGTTTCCTAATTTTAAAAGCACGGATTTAGGCCTGATTGTTCATGTTTGGAAAAAAGTCCCTAATAATTCTGGCTTGAAGGGTAGCTCAGTAGTGATTTACTCTGTTTCACATCCCAAAGATGATCTTCCTGGCTTTGTCCCTCTCTCCTTGCAGCAACCATCCACCATGAGTTATGCAAGACACATCATTAAGAAGGAAGGCTTGGGACTCCAGGGCCTCAACAAAGGATTTACAGCAACTTTGGGACGTCATGGAGTTTTCAACATGGTTTATTTTGGCTTCTACTATAATGTCAAAAACATTATCCCTATCAATAAGGTAACTGTTTCATAGATTAAAATCCTATCGATGATAACTACATTTATAGAGTGTTTATCATGTCCCGGTCACTGTGCTAAATGCTTATGTCAGTTCTATAATTTCATCCTCACGTCAACCTTATTTATTCAGTGTTGTTACCCCTGTTTTGAATTTGGAAAGTGAGACTTATAAAGGTCAAGTAATTTTCACAGGGTCACACAGTAAATAGCAAAGCAGAGACTTGAACCAAAGTCTGATACCAATTACATTGTACCTGAATGTACCATCACACCTGAATGCTTCCCATTTATCACTAATGGGAATTTCTAGAAACTGTGTTATTACTTAATTCTTATCTGAAAAGGATAACTTTCTCAGCAAGTTTAAATTTTTATATCCTACATAAATTCTGAGCTCCCGGGGAAAACTGTCAGCCTCAAATTCAAATCTTACCTAGGTATTAATTTTTAACTTGGCCTAAATTAATAAGGGCAAGTAGTAAACAAGCTCTCCTAGGATCCTTTGCTTTTGAAGCAAAATTCTAATAATCATTGTTTTTTAAATGGTAACTTACTGATGCCAGCAGCCTTTCAACTTCTAGAAGATAAAAGTAGCACACGACGTGCTTTAACACGAGCATCTGCGAGCTCTCGCACAGAGTCTTCCGCGCCATCGCGTTGCTCGCTTGCGATGAAAATTGCAATCCTGGAAGCAGCCGTTGGGGAAACGTTTTCACGTGCAGGCAATTTCCCGCAGGGGTTCAGGTCTTCATCCTGCTTAATGCAAAAGTTTTGAAGGACTTTTTATGTCATAAAAATATTTCTAACCTGGCTGTCGCCAGACCCTTCAGTGAAGTTATTTACACATATCTTTGCCCAGCTATTCCCCATATCCTAGGCCAGGACTTATCTCACGTATGAGAACAGCTGAATCCAAGTCATGTTCTGCGTTAACCATCTGTTGGCATTACCTCACTCACCAACCCGAGTTGTTCGCAGGTTTCCCTGTATTTGGAAATCTCATTTATTGAGTAGAAGTTTATGTTTTGTTGGTCTGAAATCTATGATTGACCACAATACTTATATATATAGATAGATAGATTCCCCCCACTGGCTGATAATTGTGACTCTGGTAGTTCTCAGAGCTCTTCTCCTGTCAAGTTTGTGAAATACAGAAATAACGTGCAGTAAACACGTGGGTCCTGGATGACTTGAGAGACTTCAACTCAATACCTGAAGATTCTTTTTAGCTGGAATGGGTTAAACAATGTGAGGCCCCTTGTTCAAAACTTAAGAAATTCAAGACAGCAGGGGTAGAGCAATAAACCAAGCATGGGGCTCTTCTAAGTGCAGGCCCTGGTGACTGCGCAGGTCACGTGCCCGTGAAGCTGACCCCGTTTTTCAGACCCTTAGATGAGTAATCCATACAACATGGGCGAAGTGTCTGGGCCCCCCTTTCTCCAGTTATCTAAAGGCTTGGGACAGATAGGAATTGCACACAATGACATAAATTATATAACTTATTCACATACATTATATAAGTATTAGACAGGGTGGGGCAAAAGTAGGTTTACAGTGGTTCGTATGGAAAATAATATACTAATTAACAAATAATCATACAAGAATAAACTGTTTTGTATACTCACAGCTGTAAACTCACTTTTGCCCCGCCCTATACATTTCATTACATATACAGGTTCTGGCACAAATGATGCCCCTTTTTTTAAATTACAAAATCTTTTATTACAAAATCACAAGCATGTAATTCTGTAACATAATAATATCACACTCAAGCATAGCATATGACATTGTAGGTGAAATGTTCAAATTAAAACTATAAGTTATTACACCCATATCATTACCCTACCAACCACGCTCAAGCAGGCGTTACTTCTACCAGACCCTGTATTTGTGCCTGTATATTAATACATATGTTATAATATAATGAATTTGGTTATATTTGAGAAATAAATTCAGAAAGATCAATAAGATTTATATACGGTCATATGTTACTCAGAAGTAGCCACAAGTGCAAGCTTCTTTCTACAATTAATCAATGAGCTTAACTTACTAAATATTGTGCATTATTTAAAAAAACAGAAGCTTAAATATTCACTTTTTAAATAACATCATGGTATTCTGAAACTCTGGAGAGAGCTCGTTCATCTTGCCAGTTCACAGGGAAGAGATCCTTCCAGCCTGTATAGGCCCCACCGAGGAGTCTTATCTTTATCTAAAGAGCACTGGGAAGCCAATAAAAGATTTTCAGCAGAGGGAATTACCTGACCACTCTCACTGCAGCATGGAAAATGGGTGGAGTCGGGGTGGTGAGGAAAAGGCAGGGTGTCATGTGGAAATAATTTCAATGTGAGTTGCTGGGGTATTGGACCACAGTGTTCACGATGGAGACAGTAAGAAATGGACAGATTTCAGAAATCTTCAGAAGGCAAAATCCATAGGATGTGGTGATGAGATCGATATGTATATTGAGAACAGGGGTGGTGGTTAAGGAGGATGCCTTAGGTTTTTGGCTTGAACAACTGAAGGGATAATGGTGTCAGTCACTGAGAAAGAAAATTCTTGAATGAGAAAAAAGTTTATGGGAGAATATTATGAGCTTAGCCTGGAAACTGAGTTTAACCACATTTGGAACAAACTCCAAAGTGCAGATGTTGAGTATTGATGGTGGATCCTGGAGCTTGAGAAGAAAGATCTGAGCTGGAAGTATAGACACTTAGGAGTCATCAGTATACCTGGGCGAGTATACCTTCACAGGATGAATGGTCTTGGACCAATCACTTCCCTGCTCCGAGGTTCAGAGTTGTTGTTGTTGTTGTTTTAATCTGCAAATTAAGGAGCTACAATTGTTCTTTCTACTTGACAAAATGTTTTGAGGATTAAAATATAGTATGTAAAGTTGTTTGTGAACTTTAAGGTGCTGTAGACATGTTCATTGTGGTGGTGCTTGATGACAGGGGTGAAAGAAGGAGTAGAGGCTGCGAACGGGTGGTGGGAATAGTTAGCATGGAGAACTGCATGAAGAATTTTTCCCCAGGACTGTTTCTTTTGCACTTAAATGAACACTGTTTTTTCTTGCCTAGAACAAAGTCATTGATTTTATGTGTTCTGTAATCTAAGCCTGATTCAAAACTGGGAAACCAGTATTCTTTAAATTTAAACCATAATAAATCAATCCTTTGTGAAGAGGAAGGTATGATAATCATTAAAACATGTTGAAGAACGTCATCAAGTTGTTAACCATGAGGAGGAGGTGGTGTTCCTTGAAGTCTTTATTCCATCTTTGCTGTAGGCCGACTCTAGCCATACGCTTTGGACAGTTTGTTTACAGGGTTATTGTTTCAGTTCCCTCACCCAGCAATTGGTCATTTCAGTGTTCCAAGGGAATTTGAGATTTCCCCAACCCTGAATGTCATGGGATAATTCTGGATTTTTCTTTAATTTAACATATTTTTTAAATCTATAAATTGTCTTGCAGTGTGTTCCATTTTTGAATTACTTGATTTTACAAGAACTGTCTGTAAAGATTACCCCTGGGGATTGGAAATTGGGAGTCACTTGTGCATGTGTGTGCGTGTGTGTGTGTGCATGTGTGTGTGCATGGGGGGGCAGGGGCAGGAGAAAACAAGCAGCAGTGGAGGGAAAGTAATTTTTCTTTATACTATTCTGAGCTGTTGGAAGCTTCTATAATAAGCATGTAATAAATCGGTGAAAAATTTAATAGAATCTCATAAAATAGAGTACCTAGTTAACTTTTTCACATTTTACTGAACTCTAGGGCTATGTCTACAGAGGTAAAATAAGAACTTGAAACAGTGAATCCAGATAACTCAGATCAGATATCCCCCCCTGAAGGATTTTTTAAGTATATTTTATTGATTATGTTATTACAGTTGTCCTAATTTTTCCCCCTTTGCCCCCTCCACCAGGTACCCTCCTTCCCTCCAGCAATAACCCCCTTAGTTCATATCCATGGGTCCTACATATAAGCTCTTTGGCTTCTCCATTTCCTGTACTATTCTTAACATCCACCTGTCTATTTTGTACCTACCAATTATGCTTTTTAAGCCCTGCACTTTTTCCCCCATTGTTCCCCTTTCCCCCACCGGCTGATAACCCTCCAAATAACCTCCATACTTATGATTCTGTTCCTGTTGTGGTTGTTTGCTTAGTTTGTTTGTTTGTTTGTTTGCCTTTTTAGATTCAGTTGTTGATAGTTGTGAATTTTTGCCGTTTTAATGTTCATAGTTTTGATCTTATTTTTCTTAAATAAGTACCTTAAACCTTTCATGTAATAATGGCTTGGTGCTGATGAACTCCTTTAGCTTTACCTTGTCTGGGAAGCACTTTTTCTGTCCTTCATTCTAAATGATAGCTTTGCTGGATAGAGTCATCTAGGTTGCAGGTCCTTGCTTTTCATCACTTTGAATACTCCTTGCCAGTCCCTTCTAGCCTGCAAAGTTTCTTCTGAGAAATCAGCTAACTGTCTTATGGGAACTCCTTTGTAGGTAATTCTATGCTTTTCCCTCACTGCTTTTATGATTCTCTTTTTATCTTTATTTTAATTATGTGTTTTGGTGTGGTGCACTTTGGGTCCAGCTTGTTTGGGAGTCTCTGTGCTTTCTGGACTTTCATATCTATTTCCTTCACTAAATTAGGGAAGTTTTCTTTCATTAGTTTTTGAAATAAGTTTTCAGTTTCTTGTTCTTCCTCTTCTCCTTCTGGCCTCCCTATGATTCAGATGTTGCCATATTTGGAGATGTCCCAGAGTCTTCCTAGACTCTCCTTATTTTTTTTGAATTCTTGTTCCTTCTTTCTGTTCTAGTTGAATGTTTATTCTTCCGTATGTTCCAAATCATTGATTTGAATCCTGACTTCCTCCCCTTCACTGTTGGTTCCCTATAGATTTTTCTTTATTTCACTTCACGTAACCTTCATTTTTTCCTTTATGTTATTGCCATACTCAATGAGTTCTTTGAGCATCCTGATCACCAGTGTTTTGAACTCCACATCTGATGGGTTGGCTATCTGCATTTGGTTTAGTTCTTTTTCTGGGGGGTTTTCCTGTTCTTTCATTTGAGCTATATGTCTTTGTCTCCTCAATTTGACAGCCTCCCTGTGTTTGTTTCTGTGTATTAGGTAGAGCTGCTTTGACTCCCTGTCTTAGTAGTGTGACCTATTGTCAAAAAGGCACTTGTAAATTGTGTAGGGTAGAGCCTTAGGTAATCACCAGGGTGGGGCAACACACTTCACCACCTTGAGGCTCTGTGTTGAGGGAGGGCTCAGAGAGGGGACTGTGCTGCTGCCTGGCTTCTGGAGGTTTGCCTGGCATTCACTCCATTTCCAGTCACTTCACACACTCCCCTTATGTGACTGGCACCTTTCCAGCTGCTACCCTGGGGTTGAATCCCAGAGCGAGTGGGTTCGCATATGTTTTAAGACGATGCGGGCCCTTTAAGTGGAGTTACCTGAAAATCTGGCAATTTCTTCTGCCTCTCCAATCTCCACTGATTTTTACAGCCATAAGTTATGTGGTTTTATCTTCCAAGCACTGGAACTCTAGGCTCTGCAATCAGGCCCAGGGCTGGGATCTCTTGCTCCCAAGGTGTCATTCCCAATTTTTATCCACCACACATGAATTAGGGACCGTCTGTGCCCATTCTGCCACCACCACCACCTCTCCACACAAACCCAGGCCTCTCCACCCGTCTCCGACTTTCTGTCCCTCCTGCCCACCTGGATGAATGTGGCTTCTTTAAATCTTTGGTTGTCGGATTCCATACAGTTCAATTTTCTGACCGTTCTGGGTGTTGTTTGTTTTGAGATTTAGTTGTAATTCTTTTTGTGGTTACCAGAGGAGGCAAAGTGTGTCTACACCTCCAACTTGACTAGAAACCCCCACCCCTGCTCTGCAGCAGAAAGTTAACTTTTAACCCTTCAGATGGGTGATCTCTCGTAGATATAGTTTTCAAGTTATCACAGAAATATCTTGACCTTCTGTGCCACTTTATACTATTAAAACCATTTTTGTAGACTCCCTGATTTTGCCTGATTCTCATTAAAATAACTGTCATTTTCAGAGAAGGGAACCAAATGATTAGTTAAAGCCCAGAGTTGAAAGCTACTGAAGTAGTTTATCTGAGGTCATATAACCAAAGAAGGGAAAGAACCAGAGACCAGGACTCTTCCCACTGAACCATGTAATGCTTTAACTCTACATTTTACCTTGTATTTTGTCATACCTAGTTACCTCTTCAAGTGGTTGCTAAAATTTAAATACATGAAATAATTAGAATATTCTGATATTAACCAAATTTCACTTGTGCCTCATTCAATCCTTAGTCTATAATCCATACAAACAGAATTATAAGACACAGCCCTGGAAAACCTGGAAATTAACAGCTTGAAATAGTGATGTGTCTTATATTCTCTCAGGTTTATTTTTAGTATGTAGCTGTTCCTACTGAATGGTGAGTATGTGGCTGCAATAGAGAAAGACTGCTTTGGATATTAACTGACCATGGAATTCATTTAATGGAAGCATCATTTACATCTTGCAATAAGTGGAATGGAACGTCAGTATAAAGAATTTTCCCTCTTCCCCAGAAAGAGGCCATCACCTCAGAGTAAAGCCCACTAGAAACAGATATCGATTGACTTAAATGCTGACATCTTTTTCAAATATCCATGGGAGTAAGATTTCAACCCAAAGAAATGATTTCTTTCATTCCCCTTCCAAGTTGGGAATATTTGGAGCATAATATTTGTGATGTTGACACACAAATGAGAATCGTAAGATTAAAATGTTGCATGTTTTTAATAACTTTGTCCTCTAGTTCCATATTTACTGCTTTTCATGTTTCCATAAGTAAAATGATAATAATGATGGTAATAGTTGTACAAATCACTATTTAAAGCTCATGACTGTTGACAGTATAAACTGTGCTTTTAGTTTGCACCCTAATTAAGCATGTTTGTAGGTTATTTTGCCAAAACAATAGACCTTTTTGTGTTGCATTTTGTCATGATATAAATTACATGTGTGGGTTAGAAATATTCTAAGAGAGAACAACTTTTCACATGTTCAATCTTTCTTACTTAATAAAGTGTTTAGACCTGTCCTTGTAGTCATTTTACTACAGACAGCATTAAGTAAAACATATTTTATTTTCTTCTGAGGTAATATTTATAAAAGATTGCCTTTTAGAAATGCAAATGTTTTTCTTTTTCTATTGATTTTAAAATATTTCCTTTGCTCTGTAAATTCTGTAGAAAGCCTGAGGGTGGTGCCAGACCCACTATAAGAAGGAGTGTGGAAATGTGTTAGTTTCATAATTTAGAGCTATATCCTTCCCGAAGGCATACTCTAAGCTGAATGAAAAATACACATTTGGGTTCAAGTTGAGATCGTCAATAGAGCTGTTTGTGTTTTGAGAAGAAGAATCTCAGTAGAATTAGATCATAGTAGGTATTAATTGATGACCATTTATTTTTCTGATCCTCTCTTACCCGATCAGTTGGTCTTACCATTCATCTTGTATTGAGAAGGGCAAGAGCATTAAAGTTTCATTAAGAACAGCTCTCCTTTCTGGTGACCAGTAGGCTACAACTATAAGTATATATTATCTATAAAATCTCAGGATATGTGGTAAGACTCTGCAGTAAAAAACCATGTCCTTCACTGGCAGTTTCCACAGATGCCTTGGGGTACGTGAGTTGCGAAGGAGGGATATGGGGAGGGTAGAGAAGGGTGCAGGGGTTCAGACACTTTCTTAAATAAACTTCAGGCCAAAATTTTCCAGTCACGCACCACTCAAGTGGATGGAAATGAGGTGCAAGTAGCTTTAGATTCTCCGTGGGTTCCGCCTATTCATTCATTCCAAAAGTATCCATGGCACATATACCATGTGCCAGGCACTAGCTTGCTAAGTGCTTCTGAGAACTTAGTGGGGTTTACATTATAGTGGAGGAGACAGACAATAAACAAGTCATTACACAGGGAACTATCACGGCAATCATGTCAAGTGCCATGAAAGACAGCAATCAAGCTGTAGGAATTTATAACCAAGGATCCCAATCTAGACCCAGTGTGCGGCAGGGCAATGTTTACACTGGGGCCCAAGGATGAGGATTAGCCAGGCCCAGATGAAGAGGATGAACGGATGTGTGACACCCCTGCAGCAGAAAGAGCCTTGGGGAAACTGGAAGAAGATAAGGGTGAGGGTAACTGGTATATGGTGAATCGTGAGGAAAAGGCGGTGTGGAGGCTGCAGAGGGTGACCAGGCCAGAATGCTTCAGGCAAGTAATAGTAAAGCAGTTGACTCCCCTTTAATGGATTTAACTGAAGGGTCATATTGAACAAACATATCACATAAGTGGAACTAAGTGGGCATGGGAAAGTTTCATTTATAGAAGTCTAGAAGTGGAATCTCATGAAATAACAGTTCAAAGACTTCTTGATCATCTGCCTACCTCCATATCAAAGCATCTCAGTGTGTCTTTGCCCTGTCTTCTCAACTTTTAGGATTTTGTTTTGGGAACCCAGTTTGTTAGTTTTCCTTGAGGTAAGTCCCTTTATTGGGGCAAGGAATAGATAAAGCACACCAAAACAAAAACATCCTACTGAGTTCCCAAGAAAATATAGTAATATTTTCCTGCATTTTGTATGACAATACTCCGTGATATAGTTGACTCTCGGAAGGTATTATCTACCCATGTAAATAAGTAAATCTATACATATATGTAACATTGATAAGAGAAACAGAGTTGTGAGTGCATTTGTGTCTACATACATATACATATATATATGAAATAATCAAGTGAAAACCGTTATGCTTAAACCCAACCCATTTACCATTGTATGTATTTTATAATTTGAGCTAAGGGGGTAAGACCTTTAAAATTATTTTACATTTCACAACACTTTAAAGAACAGATAGCTTAGGGAGGAAAAGGAATTTTCATGGCTATTTTCTGAATGGCTACATTTAGATGTTGAGCTTTTAACAAGGCTTTGATTTCATTCCAAAGCCCAGAGCCCTACAAGGATAGGATCTTGGGAATACTCCACATTCCTTAAAAAAATGCTTATCAATTAAACCATCTCATTTTAGTTGGTGACCTTGTGTGGAGTGAGGAGCTAGCATTTCCCTGGATTATCTCATATGAAGAAAAAACAAACACTGTAATAGATTCTTCTGATAGCTGTGAAGTGGAAACAAATGTATTTTTTCCTTAAGCTTCAAAAACAAGTATTTTCATTGGGAGACAAATAGCATGATATCATGACATCGAGGATAAAATGCTTTTGTCAAAGCGTATGAACAAAAACCAAAAGAGAACCAAGATTAGAGAAAATGAAAGGTATATACTGAGAGCTGACTCTACTCCTAGTTGACTCGGACCCACTGAAACTTACATCTAAAATGTAAATGTCTTTTTTTAAGAAGAAGGCTGTTCACTTTCACTCAAGCTGCCTCCTTGTTCAGTTACCAGGAGACGACTATGATTCCAACCTGCCACATCATTTTCATGACGGCCGTGGGGCAGACAGTGATGAGTGGGTATTATTTGCCTTGTGGTTGTTACCAGGTGCTTAACTGGTGCATGTATTTACCTCCTTTGTAATTGCTTCTGAGACCTTGATTATTTGTGTAGTATGTCTTTATAAGGGAGAGATAAAGGATTTATTAAACACCTGTGATGTGTCAGGCCCAGTACACATACAAATATGAATGTGGCATGCGCCAGCCCTTTCAGAGGTTTTGAAGGAGTCTTCAGAAAAAGCGTCAAGAGTTTAGTGCCCCTCCCCAAGAGATCCTGTCAAAGTTTGACCCCAAGCAATCTGATGCCAGAGCCCATGCTCTTAATCATTGTATCATAGTTCTTTAACTGTAGGGGTACGTGAGCCTTTGAGTCTTTCCTTCTTCAGAATATATTCACAGTTTCTCAACCCCTCTTCAAAAATGACATGGTTTCTGGCTCTCTGTACATTCTGCCTCTCCCACTATACATGCATCAGATTTGTCAATGTCAGTGTTAGAACTAAACACAATACTACTATGTTGTAAATTGATCAGTTCGGAGCACACTAGGATCAACCCTTCCTGTGATATGAACACACCCTTTTCTTAATGCAGCCAAAGATTGGACAGAGGTAAACACTTGGGGGATTTGCCAGGGTCTTGGAGTGGGGTAGGATGGGTGTTGCTCTTATATCAAGATGTTGGCATGTATGAATCTTTATGGTCAATTAAAATCCCAGATTATGTGAACAGCAGTCAAGATTATCTCATCTTGAACTTACAGTTAATCCTGTGGCATCAGTTCAGTGCTGAACCTGTGATGATAATTTTTACTTGATGTTGAGTCCCTCATCTATCATTCTAGCTTCCCCTCCCAGCCTGTGTCATCAGCAGAGCCAATGAGCAGGCCTTCCACGTCTTCGCCCAGCTGCCATATGGATGCATCTCACAGAACCATTTTGTTTAGCCAGATGAGGGTTCTCCAGCTATAGTCCCCTCCACCCTCCATTCAGTGCTTCATTAATTTGATGTATTATTAATCAGAATAATATGGAGGAATTTTTCAAGTGATTTTCTGAAATCAAGGGTGATTCAAAAAGGAAATGAAACTTTCAAAAATGTATTACTAGAATGGATTTTCTGCAGTTTCTTCATATATCACAAACCTGCTTATGGCCTTGGGGAAATGAAGGGATACATCATAACTGCCCCCCACTATTGGTTGTGAAGTACTATAAAGGGGATGGAATGAATTTAAGTATAGAATTGATGTGTTCTGTTAGCACAAACTGACCATTTGTAATATTGTGGAAATAACTGCGATAAAGCCTGTTAAAATAGATTTTGACCACATGTTTATATATAATCTAATTACTGAGTAATAAATTTATTAAAATGTTCAATTCTTTTTGAGCCACCCTGTTATGGACACAACATTCTCATCATCAAATGATTTACTCAGCCACTCAGGGAAGAGGGAGAAGAATAAGAGTTCTGCAAAGAAATGTTTTTGTGATACCCTGAAAGTCCTGTGACTCCTCGTAGGGCCAACATATTGTCTTTAATTTTCTTATCCAAAGCATTTTATGCAATGTGTC
The DNA here is from genome assembly GCA_004026545.1 of Mormoops blainvillei. Taxonomy (NCBI): domain Eukaryota; kingdom Metazoa; phylum Chordata; class Mammalia; order Chiroptera; family Mormoopidae; genus Mormoops; species Mormoops blainvillei. The sequence continues at coordinate 43,187 of PVJD01005756.1, forward strand.
TCAGTCACTTCTGAATGATAATTTTAGCTCTTCAAATAGCAAATCTCTTTTATCAATTTTTGACAAGCAACCCTAAATCCACTCTAGGATCATCCAAGGCTGAACCTGAATGGAGAGCATTTCTCTTCATGTGCTCATTTTAAGTGTTACCCTGTGTTACCAGGGTTTACTGACTTCAAGTTCAGGCTTCAGGAACTCTGTAAGAATGACTCAAAGGTAACAGGGAGAGAATCTCAGATTTAGTGAGGTACCAGGAAAAATTAAAGGGTCAGTGAATTGCAGAGAGCAGAGGAAATGTGATTTGGGCTGGCATGAGGTAGCGAGATGTGAAGACTTTACGTTAATGTACGTCCTCATGCGGAGTTCCTTTAAGTGAATTCAGCTCAGTCTTGCCTTGTAGGGAACATCAGGCTTCCTGGCCCGTCTCCCTCACACCCCTGGTCCTCGCTAGCTAATAATTCCTACTTCCCCCATCTTCCTAACCCCCTCGTTCTGGCATTTCTCCGTGTGGAATGTCTTCTTAAAGATGCCAGACCCTAATCACAAAGGCCTGTGAGATGGGCAAATGTTCTCTGTTTATCTAGCTAGCAGCCAGCTGGCCAGTCACTAAGCAAGGCATCAAAGCCCATGCCAGGGAAGGTAAAAAGGGAGGCATGCGCTTTTTTGGATCAAGACATTTTGCCTCTCTGTGTATTAACTCCTTAAGTGCCACTGCCTTAAATTACTGTTGCTGTCTTTAGCTATTTGGATAATAACCATATATTAGATGGTTAAATTAGTTACAAATATGTACTGTGTTGATTGTTAATTATTTTGAGTCATATGATCACATTTCTGATGACTTGGTACCTTGTGTTGAATTTTCAGAAGCTGTGGAACATCATGGCGGCCAGCGTTTTAGGATCAGTTACTAGTGTCTCTTGTTAAGCTTTGGGGAGTCTATAAATAATGTGTCCTGTCAGGGAAACCCATCGATCATCCTGAAGAAGGGCTGGTAAATACATCTCTTCAGCTCCGCATTCACAAAAAGATCACAATGTGGGAAACAGCCAGAGAATTCTGTTAATTCCCAATTCTGGTATTTATCAGTTAACCATTTCTTTTTGGCAAGTTATGCCTTTTCTCTGCCTCAGTTTTCTCATTTGTAAAGTGGAAAACTCAGCCTTAAAATGTTTGCAGGAGAATTATCAATTTTTTAAACTATGAGTATTGGATTTTGTATTGCTGTCAATGAGTGTCATATTCATTAATATTTCAGGCTACTCATCTCTAGTTTAGTTATATTTTATGAGAAAAATTGGAAAATATTTAGAAGAAAATAACAGCCCTGGCTGGTGTGGTCCAGGGGGTTGAGCGCCAGCCTGCAAACCAAAAGGTCGCCATTCGATGCCCAGTCAGGGCACATGTCTGGGTTGCAGGCTGTGTCCCCAGTAGGGGGCGTGCGAGAGGCAACCAATCCATGTTTCTCTTGCACAGAGATGTTTCACTCCCTCTTTTTCTGCCTCCCTTCCCCTCTCCCTGAAATGTAAATAAAATCTTTTTAAAAAGAAATAAAATAACAAAACTCATCTGTAGATGAGGAAATAACACATACATTTTATACATAAATATTTAAAAGGAACTGAGTTCTTTAAGCATGAGGAAGAAAAGGTTATTTTAATAATGGCGTTTAAATCATGATGGATTACATCAAGAATGGTGACAGTTGATTGCCCTTGCAATTGAGCAAAAAAATTAGAGTAAATTAGTTTATGCTTATGCATGAAGAATATGGGTTAGGAACAAAGAAAGTTTTTTGATTGATAACAGTTGGAGTAAATTATGGTAGTAAGTTAGAAATTTTTAATAAATATAGTTTTTTCATCAACATTAATATCCATTTACATTATTAAGATGCGACCCATCTTAACTATTTTACTTGGGCTCAGTGACATTCTTTTCCCATCAATGTTTTAAATTCTTTTATTTTATTGTAGTAAAAACACTTAACATGAGATCTGCTCTCAACAAATTATTAAGTATGCATTATTGTTGACTGCTGACACACGGTCACTAGAGCTTATTCATTTTGCTTAGATGAACCTTCATACCAACTGATTACTAAATAACTCCCCATTTCCCCCTCCCTGGACCCTGGCAATCCATTCCACTCTTTGATTCTATGAATTGGACTATTGTGTGTACCTCACATAAGTGGAATTATGCAGGATTTGTCTTTCTGTTACTTGCTTATTTCCTTAATATGCTGTCCTTAAGGTTCATCCATGCTGTCACATATTGCAGAATTTTCTGCTTTTTAAAGGTGAATAGTATTCCATTGTATATACATACCACATTTTCTTTATCATTTAGGTTGTTTCCACATCTTGGGTATTGTGAATAGTGCTGCAATGAACATAGGAGTTGCTAATATCTTTTTGAGATCCTGCTTTCACTTCTTTTGGATAAATACTCAGAAGTGAGATTGCTAGATTATATAATAGTTCTGTTTTTAATTTCTGAGAAAACTTCATACTGTTTTCCATAAAGACTACTCCATTTTCCATTCTGACCAATGGTATACAGGGTTCCAATTTCTCTATATCCTTGCCAGCACTTAATGTCTTTTGTTTTTTAATAATAGCCATTCTGAGAGAGATGAAGTGATATCTTATTGTGGTTTGACTCGCATTTCCCACATAATTAGTTGAGCATTTTTTCAAATACATGTTGTCCATTTGTATGTCTTCTTTGGAAAAAGAATCTATTCAAGCCCTTTTCCCATTTTTAAACCATTTTATTTGTTTTGTTTTGTTTTTTATATTGAGTTGTAGGAGTTCCTTATATATTTTACATAGTAATACCTTATCAGGTATATGCTGTGCAAATATGGGTTTATTATAAATATTTTTCCCATTCCACAGGTTATCTTTTTACTCTTTTGTTTCTGTTGCTATTCAGAAGCTTCTCTATTGTTGTTTTTGTTGCTCATGCTTTTGCTGTCACATTCATGAAATCATTGCGAAGACCAATGTCATGAAGCTTTTCCCATATATTGTCTCCTAGGAGTTTTATAGTTTCAGGTCTAACATTTAAGTACTTGGTCCATCTTTAATTGATTTTGGTGTGTAGTCTAAGATGAGGGTTCAGTTTCACTCCTTTGCATGTGGATATTCAGTTTTTCCAGCACTTGTCGAAGACTGTCTTTTCCCCATTTTAGATCTTGGTACCTTTGTTGAAGATTAGTTGACTAAATGTGCTTGGATTTATTTCTGGGCTTACTATTCTGTTGCATTGATCTATATACCTGTCTTTTTGCCAGTATCATATTATTTTGATTACTGTAGCTTTGTAAGATATTTTGAAATTAGGAAGTGTGATACCTCCAGCTTTTCCTTTTTTCTCAAGATGTATTTGGCTATTTTTGGCCTTACCTGACTTTCTTTCTTGGTATATGTGCATTACAAAAGGTAGGCACCTTTCTCCATCTTCATGGACTGGCTTCATACAAGAGAAGACTACCACGATTCAGTCAGACTAGAGGCTTCTGGAGGCCTGTACCAATTCTTTCCCTACAAAAGAGAAGCAGGAAGCTGTTATTTTTGTCTGCTCATGCTGTGCTGAGCAAGTGGAGAGCTATGATATCCACCAGTCAAAACCTCCATCTCAGTTCTCCCCAGGTGGCTAGACTGCAATGGACCAATCAGGACCCTAAAACTGGAAAGAAAAATGCCAGTTTTGGGGGAAACCCCAGAGAAGTTAGCATGTGGGGTGCAAAGATCAACTCTTTGATGCCCAAAGGGGAAGCTGAGAGCTGGGATTTTTCATCCACTTACTCTGTGTTGAACAGTGAGGAGGACCTATGGCATCTACCAGCCCATGTTGTCATTGCTATTCTCACTTAGGTGGCTAACCTGTGCTAGGCCCCTCAGAGCTCCAGGTCTGGCAATACAGAAGCCAGTCCTTTGGGGAATCTCCTCAGAAATGTTGGGGTGCTGGACATGCAAACCAATTCTTCCCTCCCCTGGGAGAAGCCGGGAGCTGGGAAGTCTTCCCAATTGTATGGCACTACACACAGGGTAGGAGCTCTGGCATCTCCCTACTGGCTTCCATGAGTCTAGTTTGGTGTTCACTCAGAGTGCAGGAAACTTTCAACTAATTTTTAGATTTCTCACACAGAGAATTTGTTCATGAATTGTTACAGAATCAGTGGATTTGTGAGAAGAAAGAGGGCCCAAGGCTTCTTACTCTGCCATCTTGCTGATGTCCCTCTTAGATTAGGTGACATTCTGAGTTCATTCTAATGTTGTAATTCTAGGGTTTTATTTTCTACCACTTGGACTGAGAGGTGATCTTCTTGGATTCTGAATTACACTGCAGTCCTGAGAGGCAAAGATGTGTCCCTAATTCTACTAGTTGATACCTGACAGTCTCAGGGCTCTTCAATGTTTCGGCTTCTTCATTCTAAATAATAGAATCCTGGCTCTCTTTTTACTAACTCAAAATTATATCCCCTTGAAGATAGGGAATTTCTGAGCCTCAGTTATCTCATCTGCTGCAGGGGTGTTGTGAGCCTTCAACATACGGAAAGTACTTAACACAGCACCTGCTGCAAAGCAAGTGTCTTAGCATTAGCATCATCATCTTTTTCCAGTTTTTAAAATAAAATAATGGGCAAGGAAAAATGACATCGCAGGTAATATGACCCTCAAGCCAGAGGGCCAGCTGTTCAGCTAATGCATGGTGACTTGTAATAATGAGATGTCTTCTGTTGACTTCCTCAGCACCCAACAAGTGACTAAGTCGTTAAGGAGCAGAAGCTAGGCGCTCCCACAGGACGTCAGCAGCGAAAGCCCAGGAGTTGCTTTCTTCTCCCGACTCTTCTCCCGACTCCCCTGCACTTTGTTCGTCCTTCCACTTTAGCACCCAGTACACTGCACTGTGATACTCGGTTATGCACCCAGCTCCACCTCCTTTCTGGGTCCTTTACCTTCACACTCAACTCTAGTGCCCAATGTGGGACCAGACACATATAGATAAATATCTATTGGATGAATACAGAGCAAATGAATTACAGATGAAAAACAAATGATGTAATGATTAAGCACGTGTAATTGGGAGTCAAATGAACCTGAATTCAAATCCAGACTCCACTTCTATAACTAGCATGATCTTGGACAACTGGCTTAACTCTTTAAGTTTCATGTCTTCGTGTGAACAATGGTGTTACCTACCTGATTCATAGGGTCCTTAATATAATATATATTTTTGCATACAACATTATATTTGCAATAACTATTATGAATAGTACCATTATTTCTCATAAAGAAAAGTATGAAACTAATACAAATATCATTATATATATGTTACTTTGTTGCTTCTATTTATTTTGCTATTATTTTTTGTTATTTGTTGCTGTGGTTAGTGATGGTAATGCTGGAGTGATTTACTCATAGCCAGTACAGAATGACCCATTTAGACTATGTGATAAGCATCACTGAGACCCAACAACCTCACAGATGTGCATTCTTGCTTTAGACTGAGCTGGGGATGGAGAGGTTAAAGACTTAACAAGCATTGCCTTTAGTTTTGCAGCCTTCAAGAAACAAAGCCCTGTTTCTACCAAAGAAATCTTTAAAATGCTACTCAGCACATCCAGAGGCACTTAGAGCATCACTTATTGAGCCCAAGGATCCGAAGAGATGGACCATAATTTCAGTAAAGCAGTGGTTCTCAGACTTTAGGACCCATCAGAATAATTTGGAGGACTATTTACATAAATTTCTGGGCTTTACTACCAGAGTTTTGGATTCAGTAGGCTTGGGGTAGAACCCCAATTTTCATTTCTAATGAGTTCCCACATGATACTGATGGTAGTGTTTTGGGGACCACACTGTGAGAACCACTGAGATTGTAGACATAGTTGAAGTATGAGTAACCTGACGCCAGAGCAGAACATGTGCACAAATCTTTCCACTAAAGTGAATTGCCTGATAACCCCTGTAAAAACGAGGCCTTCCTACTTTCAGCCCCCATATTTTCAACGCTGCACTGCCCTTTCCTTACTTTTTAAATTTATTGGTAGGGGAAATGGTTTCATAAAATTGTTTTTAAATTTTATGAGCCTGATAAAATCTATAGAAACTCTCTCCAGAAAAGCCCATATACACATTGCTTATAATTTCAGGAGGTTCTTGGACACCTCCCCTACTGGCCCACCCACTGACCCCTGGAAGTATCAGTAGAAAAACTGTGCCCTACGGCAGAGTCTTGAGTTCACTTGAATGTAACAAAAATTCCCTCCTTATATTTAACCTGTAGGTTAAGTACACTCACCTATAAAATAGGAATAATAATAATAGTTCTTACCTCAAAGATTATAAAAATTAACTGGTGTAATACATGGAAGAGTCTAATTCGAAAACCAAAAACACTAAATATTACCTTTTTCTCTCTCTTTGTAGTTCTGCTACAACAATCCTCATTCTTGAGGCAAGGGGATGCCTCTCCCTGCTAGGGGAAAGATCTGGAAGTATAAGAAAAGGAGAGCCCATCCCTGACCAGATGGCTCAGTTGGTTGGAGCATCATCCTGTACCCCAAAAGGTTGCAGGTTTATTCCCCGGTCAGGGCATATAGCTGGGTTGCAATTTCAATCCTTGGTTAGGGGTACAGGAGGCAACTGATTAATGTTTCTCTTTCATATGGGTGTTTCTCGCTCTCTCCCTCTCTCTCTCTCCCCTTCCCCTCCCCACCCACACACCCCTTCCTCTCTCTAAAATCAATAAACATATCCTCGGGTGAGGATTTTTTTTAAAAAAGAGCCCAAAGAATAAAGTTTCAAGAGCTTGCTCTGTGTCTGTTGCTTGCTAAAATCTGGTCAGTCTGCTCTGTTATGGTTCTTTCTGTGAGTCATTAAGCAGTGGATCTTACAAGCCCTAGGCCTGGCTCTGTGACCCAGGAATCTCAATTCATTTGTCCTGGGACAGTCCACTTTGCAAATGTCCAGCGCCTTCGCATGTACCCATATTAGTGCCACCTGACAGAAAGATAGAAATATAAAATTTTAATAGGGACTCATTTCCAGGCTAGAAGACACTGAATCTTGAGAAATAGTGGTTGAAGGTTAATCTTGATTCTCATCGTGTCTACAAAAATAAATAAATTTTCTCTCTCACATCATTGTTTCTCTCCCTCTCTCCTTCCCTCTCTTCCCCTTTCTCTAAAATCAATAAGCATGTCTTTGGGTGAGGATAAAACAATAAAAATAAAAAATAAATAAGTACATTGATAGGCCAATCAGCAGACATTTATTTAGCACCTACTCTGTACACTGTGCATGAGATGACACAAAGAGGGATAACACACGCTTCCACGCTGTGCCGGCTCCCGGTCCAACAGGGGAGATGGGTAGGGCAAAAATCAAACCAAACCCAAAGTGAGCCATAGCAAGAAGGGCGATTGTTCTGACAGCGTTTCAGGCGTACAGGAGAGGGAGAAATTAATTTTGACTGGAATCCATAAGTCTCCTGGGCAACATGAGATTTCAGCTGGACCCTGCTGTAGCTATATATGACGGAGAAGGGCGTTCTAGGCTGTAGGAATAGTTTGAGGAAAAGCATGGAGTTAGAAAGAAGCTTGGTATAAATCTGCAGTATTATGATTGAACCAGTGTGACCATAGTCTGGGTTTGGGGGCAGAGGTGTAGCTCTTGCTGGAAAGATAAGTTGGAAGCATATTGTACAAAAGAAACCAAAGGAGTTTTGGCTTTTGTCTCCATGCAGCAGGGAAGGATTGAGGGTCTTCGAGTAGAGAGATACCCAAAGCAGAGCTGTTTTTATAAAAAGAGACTCCTGGTGAGGAATAGACAGTAGAAGGCAAGGAGAAAGCAAGACCTGGAGGAGGTGCTGGGGATCTGAACTAAAGCGCGAGGAGTGGGAGTAGCATGGAGGGAACGAAGACAAGGGGCATTTGAGAGGCTGCACTCATTCGAGGATGGCTGATGACAAGTAGCAAAGAAAGCTGAGGGGGGCTGAGAGGGCTCCCCCAAGCCAGGTTGCCACATGAAGCAGACCATGGTCTCAGAGGAAGAGTCTGGCTAGAGGCCCCAAGGCCAGGTGGTGAGGGCTACCTCACAGCCGTCCCAAAAAGACTTTTCTCCCTCCTAGAATGCCCAGAGGGAGAGCAGCTGACCACCTGCTTTGCCTGCATGAAAGGCCAAAATCACTGAATCCCGACATGGGTCCTCAGCCCAGCAGCTTCAGAAGTCCCGAAGGTCTTTTAAAACAACTTTCAGGCACTTTTGCAGGTGACTCTGATGTGGGAACCCAAGGTGAGCCTGAGGTGGGGCCCAGGCACCCATGTTTTATAAATCTCCCAGGTGATTCTGATGCACAGCTGGATCTGGGAGCTACTGTGGGACCTTACCGCTGCTCTGGGAAACGTACGGAAGACACAGAGTCAACACACAGTGCCAGTGAACCCCTACGATGGCTTGAAGACCTTAGGTTTTGGTCTCCAACAGTGTCTCAAGCACCATGACCTTCACCGAGTGCCTTAGCTTACCCACCATCTTCAGCGCTAATCCTCAGCAAATACATCAGAAGATGGAAAAGGCTGCATGCTTGACAAGTTCCCCTGAACTTTCCAGAAGGACATTGTGCATACAAGCCATCCTTTTCACTCTTGTCTTCAGTTGAAATAGAGAACGTGGTTGCGTCACAGAGACACTATGAGAGAGTCTTATTGCAGGGTGCTTTCAGTCTTTAGAAAACAGACTTCATAAAAATACTACCCGTTTTCTGCCGGGCCTGTAACAATACCATAGAACTGTTATTGCTATTACTGGTTTTATTTCTCAGAAAAATCATACAGTTCAAAGCTAAAGCAGGTGTTAAAAGCATCCCTTTTTTACGCCGTGATGCGGTGACTCGTGCAAGGTCAGGCAGCTGGAGCGGGTCCTGAGTCCGCCGTCCTTCAGAGCTCCAGCTCCGCTCTCTGCCGTAATGGAGAAGGGCAATGTAGTGGCATTTTTCTCTCCTTGTAAAAGAGAAAAAAGTGGGGGGAGGGGGGATTATTTAAACATACCTCACTCACACTGCAATCACTGCATTGTTTTTCCTGTTGAAACACCCTGTTGGTTTTTAAATCCCTTTAAACCTACCCGGCACCTGTATGGCCTGGATCCAAGAATTATTACCGAACCTCTTGCTTTTTTATATCTAGCCACGTAAGAGTTTCTGTGATGGTATCTGGCTCTTGGTTCAGTTGAAAATTTCAAAGCTTCTGGAAATTTCCTTCTTCTGTAGACCTAGAAGCATGCAATGCTCAGACCTGATTTTTTTTTTTTAATTAAGCAGAGCTGTTTCCCCCTTTCAGTTCTCCTGTTGGGTAAAATAGGAGTGTGGCATAACCTGGCTTGTTTCTCTGTAAAGATACTTCTGAAATACTGACCAGAAGAGAGGGCAGCAGACAGATGTGGAAGGGGGGTCTCTTCTAGCAGCTTACGGTATGTGAGATGACCTCTCTTTGGGGCAAGATTGGGGCTGAAAACCTAATGAGAACTTCCCAGCAAATTCATTATGACAAAACACAATGTGAGCTCACTGAGCACAAAAACAGGCTGAAGGAAAGTGACTCCCACATAAGACCTAATTAAATACTTTGATGTCAGAAAGCAGAGCAGGGAGGGGTGGAAAATCAAATCAGACAAAAGTAAAGGACCTAAATTTAAATAGAAAGAAGAAATCTCTCTCTCAACCTCTCCCTCTCTCCCTCTCTCTCTCTGCCCCCCTCTCTCCCTCTCTCCCTCTCTCCCTCTCTCTCTGTGTCTCTCTCTCCTTTTCTCCCTCTGCCATGAAGGAAGAATAAGATTCAGGAACAATGGGTTGTAAATTCTTCAGCCAATTAGCCCAGAGACTTACTACTGTTTATAATGCACAGAATGTCACAGGCTGTTTTGCGGCCTCCCCGAGTTGGTTTGTTAATAACAGGAAGCTAGCACTTCTCAGTACAGTGGATCAGCTACACGTGAAAATAAATGCAAAAAACCTGGAGAGGAATAGAAGCAGACCTAGAGTAGCCTTGATTTAATTTAACGTTTGGGGGTCCACACACAAATGAGCATTTTAGTAGGCTTCATGGTGGAAGTTGCTGTCATTTGTAAAATATTCTGGCCAATTAGCTAATAGTGTGCTTGGATTTCTCCTGTTTTGATACAGTAATACTAAGTACATTGTGAAGCCCAATTATACAAATCATCCCCATATGCCATACCAGTCTTTCTTTATGAACTGTGTTTATAAATCCTGTGTGAGGAAATGTGTACTTCAGCAATTTAGACCATGTGTAAAAACATAGCCAATGGGATTGTCAAGAAAACAAGTTCCAGCCTAGGAAGTCCTAATGTGTTCCGCTGGAATAACAGGAGGGTGCCGGGGAGTGCAATGCTCTGCTTAAATACATATTGCTTTATAGTGTTTAACCAGTGTAGGGGCTTCCGCTTCCCTTTCTGTTATTTTATTCTTCTTTTCTTTTAGGATCCAACCTTGGAGTTTTTGAGAAAATTTGGGATCGGTCTTCTCTCAGGCACAATGGCCTCAGTCATTAACATCCCTTTTGATGTTGCCAAAAGTAGGATTCAAGGGCCTCAGCCAGTTCCTGGAGAGATCAAGTACAGAACCTGTTTTAAAACAATGGCAACAGTCTATCAGGAAGAAGGGTAACACACTCTTATATTAATAAATGAGCAAGACTCAAGGATTGTTCAAACCTCACTGTACTTCCGTTTTGATGACAGCCATTAAGCCCTCTTAAACTGGGTGTGTGTCTGAGACGCTCTTGGGAATAGGTGACAAACTTTGCGAGACAGCGCAATAATGACATGTTGGCAAAACATTCTTATACCATCGAGAACCATAGCCACCACCATGCAACGTGCTGCCTGTTTGTCTTAAAATGCTGAGATGAACCTTTGCTTGCTGGTTTGCGTACTATGCTACTACATATCATATGCCCTGTTAACACACATGGGCAGGAGAATCATTGTCTTCTGAGTATAAATGTAATCAAAATGTCACCTAGTTATCCTAATTATATTCTCCTGGGAGAATTAAACATGAAAGTTCTGTGAAAGTAGCCTTCCTTTAAAAATTTAAAGTATATGCCTTTTTCTGCTGGTCTTTTTTTTTTAAGGCTTAGCTTTTGTCTCTTCATCCCTCCTCACCTAAATCTTATTCTCAAGTAAACAAGTAATTTTTTTATCATTTTGATCTAAAATGAATCATAGTTCCTTTTGTGAAGACTGAGTTTCTGGCCTTTTAAATTCAATTACAAAAGTCGCTGTGTCCACATGCATAGCTGCCTTGAAAGTAAGGCATGCCTTGAAAGCAAAATCCATCATGCTGATGGAAATCGTATTTCTGATTAGACAAGACCAGCACAGTTTGGGTAATAAAGAATTAATGAAGTTTTTCCCCTAGTCCAATGTGTTGCTGAGACCATTTAACCAGATACTGTCTGTTTCGGGATGTGTATAATTTCAAACAATTTTTTATTAAATGCTGGGTCAGCACCTCAAGAAAGCTGAGGTACAACTCCATGTCATTTTCAGAATAAGAATGTCGCTCTTTTCCTTTCACTTATAGGATTCTAGCTTTGTACAAAGGCCTGCTTCCCAAGATTATGAGGCTTGGACCAGGTAATGGTGTTTTTATTACTTATATCCTTCCTTCTTTATTGTCCTAGTGTCTCTTTTTTTCTTACGGGTGTCTGTCAGCAACACAATAAAAGTTTCTCCCACTGTGAAAGACAGAGACATTGAGGATATAAAGTTGCCTGTGAGTATTCAAGATACCAAAGGTGTGTCCATTAGAAATGTCCTACCTGTGTTTATAAGGTACTATTTACGGCCTTGCTGGAGGCTGATAGGAGCCAAAGGCCAGCTTAAGTCAATAGGAAAGGACCCACAGTCAGTTGGAGTTGGAGTGAGCACCCACGTACGCACACAGTGGTGTCTGGCCGAATGCAAGGATTTTCAGAGTGTGAGGGACCAGCCCAATAAAACTTTTCCTGGTGCTCCTCGTTCATTCTTGCTCCTGCCTCAACTCCAATTCAAAAAGAGAAAAAGAGGGCAACTTTGCTTCCAGGAACAGCAAGAGCCACTTGTCTTCACAGTCACCTCCGGGGAGTGGTGGGGCCGCCGCTTGGCACTCACCTTCCCGACCTCTGTCTGCATGCTAGTGGAGGCTCCTGGCTCAGGGCCTCACCTCAGGACGTCAACCCACAAAAACACCGGCTGCCATTCCCTCAGGGAGAGTCAGCTGCCTCTATGTAAATAGATAAGAAAGTAACTGCTACAGACTCAACCGCCTGGGCAAATAGTCTTGGATTGCAAGCAACAGTTGTGAATAAGTACGGAAGTATACACTAGACCACACTTTTTTTTTAAGCGGGCCACACTCACCTACTTAGGCATCTTGGTAATCTCCCCTAGAACCTTCCCCTATTGCTCTCGTCTCTCCCTTTCCCCTTTGTTAACACTGCCGTCTTCCTCCCCTAACAACCTCACATGCACATCTGCCCTTAGCTCTCAACCCAGTGAACCAGCGTTTCCACCCACCTGAGTTGTGGAACAACAGTCTGTCACATGAAGCTGGTAAACAATTCATGCTTTCTTTCGTTTAGAAAACACTTCCTCAATCCCCAGTCCATCTATGCCAACTTTTCTAGGCATTTAATCATGGGTTTTGCTTCACATTTGGGGTTCAGACCTGCCTTCTTTTAGTCATTGGCCGATGCGTATGAAAGAATCCAAAAATGAGAATACTGGTGGTTTTGTGCAACTGTCTCTGTAAGCATGTGGTGTTCTTCCTTCACCAGGCAGTAAAAACCTGCTCGGAGACCCAGCATTCGGGAAAATCAGAGGACTGGCCCTAAGCCAGCTTTCTCAGGCGGGGATGGGCCTGAAAAGGGTGAAGGCCCTGGGGAGCTTAACTGCGGTGGTCATCGGCTGGACACCTAATCCAAAACTCTTTAAATAGTCTGACCCCAAGTTTTGTTAGAGGCTTGCAAATGTTTGGTTGGCTTTTTAAAATGCTTTTGCATGAGGTGTCCTGAGTTGCTGTGGTGTTCAGTCCATTGAAGAGGGTTGTTGTGAACGTACTGTCCAAGTAAACACCACGGAATAACTGGAGATCTCATTCGAAGACCTGGCCTCCACTCTCATTCCAAATATGCAAGTCCGACCAACTTCAAAGGAAAGACAGGTAGAGAGAAAGGCAAGACTTTTGAGTTAAGGATAAGATTTAAAAGAGAGAGAGAGAGAAAGAGTAAAGCAGCAAAGAATGATGAACCTGGACTTTTCATCCTTCGTTCTGGAGAAGCATCTCATCTTGCTTTTGTAACAGCCTTTCTATGTGGCTGCTTGATAGGTACCTTCCGTGAAAGGAGAATCTCAAAGTCTGTGGTTTAAACTCCAAATATCAGTAGGCTGAAAACTAGCCCAACTCTGTGTGTTCTTGTCTTACATCGTGAATAGTTACGGAGAGTAAACGCAGCAGTTACATACATATTAACGACCCTCTGCAGCGTGTCCCTCCTTGTTTGCCAGAGCGCCAAGAGGGCTACGGCAGTGAGACGGGTCTAATGGAGCATCTTCATGGGTTAAAGATGAAAATTACAGGCAGATCATTATCTTTGGTATAAGGTTACACAAACATGTGCGGCCTGTAGATTTTTTAAAAAGCATATGGCAGTGTGTACAAAATAACTAAAACCAAAATCAAGTTCTATTTCTTTCCGTCAGAAGTCAGCCCTCTGTTCATGCAGCCAAGTCTTCTCTAAGTTGTGCTGAGGATATTTATCCACATTTTGATTCTGCAATATTTTTCACGCAGACATGAAAGCATAAATAGAGATTGTCCTAGAGGACACAGAACATGTGCAATTTACTGCATCAAATAGAACACAAAATCACCCACATACAAATGCTCCCCTGATATCTAGGTCTTCAGCAGGCTTGGGGCCTGTTTCCCTGTATCATATGCCTCTTGACATGTTACACAGTAAGACTCTTTGCAGCCAGTTACGTCTTCTCTATCAAGATGAATGGTGTTCTTATGACACGCAGCCCCTACTACCAAATTTTCAAGTGACACCCATATATGTCCCAGGCAGATAAAAGGAACGAAAACAAAAGGAGGTTGAAAGCTAGCTTAGTTTTGCGGTTCATATTTTTTTTTAATATTCAGAAGCTGTTTTTCACATTGCAATCCAATTCGAAAGCTGTAAGAGAAAACTAGATTCATTCGTCAAGCACCATCTTAGAGATTTTCTTCTTGAATGCAACTACAACAATGCCAACTATGGACTGAAAAAGATAAATCCTTTGCCTACATATGAAGAAGCTGAAGGCTTCTGTTCGCAGGAAAGCCACATGCCCTTACATGACTAAATGTCTATATTTATTTACTTTTAAAAATTAAGTGTCTGAAAAAGAATCTGAGGAGAAATGATGAAAGTTACAGAAACTCATAGGGAAAAAATGTATTTGGAGACTCAAAACGGTCTCAATTTTGCTCTGAGAATTTTCCCCAGAGTTTTATATCTAAGTACTGGAGCTTAAGAACTGATGGTTCTGAAGAGCCCTGGGCTGATAGGCTGCATGGGACTTCATGGATTCAGAAATTCTGTGGGAAAGACAACACTCTTTTACAGGATTTCTGATAAAAACCAGCTCTCTTCTAGGTGGTGCAGTGATGCTGCTGGTTTATGAATATTCCTATTCATGGCTTCAGGAGAACTGGTGATGCCTATGAAGTGTTTTTACCCCTTGAGATAATTCAGATTTGCTATACAGCACCTTGAGACTATCAAGCAGCTAAGCTGATACAATTATAAATTATAATTATACAACAATTATATTCAATTATAAAGGGGAACACAATTTAAGAACAAAACCTATTTTGGTACTTCAAAAAGTATCTCTACACAATTTGAGACTGTAGTTATGGCTAAATCCATAAAATTGTAAGAATAAAGATAATATAAAGCAATAAGGTATATAAACTGAATATAGAAAAATAGCATAGAAATCAAGTCTATTTCATAAAAGCGATATAAATTTTGTGACCTGTTTAACTTATGTAGCTGCACAATGAAAACTCATTGTATGGATAATTTTTTTTTTTTGCAAGAGGCCAAGAAATTATTAAAGTAAAAGAAGCCAAAATTTAAAGTCTTGATAAGAATTAAACTCTTCCATAAATAATATTTAAAAGTCACAGTGAAAATATTTTTAAAGTGCACTAAAATGACCTTTTAAAAATATTGACTTTAAGGTTAAAATGTAAATCTGTTTTTTTTTTCAGTAAAAATATGAATCTCAGCTCCATTTAAAAAAATCTACTTTATATTTTGCAATGTTGTTTAACACAGGTCATACTTTAAAATCCAGATATTTGAAGTCGTTCATGACAAATAGAAAATATGGTCTTATTAAACTACTTTCCCTCACATAGTTCCCTTTGAAAACAAATTTTGTTGCTGAAATGTTAAGTCACAAATTGGAACCACTCTTTGAGCCCATGTGCGCTGCCTGCATTTGCATCCAAATACCTTTGTTAAGAACTCTTACCTATGCCATTCCTAAAAAGGATGTTTAAAGTAAAAGTACATTTCCAGGTTATTGGTTATAAGTAACAGCTTCAGGTGTTATGTCTATTTGCAGTGTTAAGATCGGTATTATTCAGGAAAAATAATGTTTCAAAATAGAAGTTCATTCTCAGCATTTCCAAAGATTCCCCTACTAACACACACTCCAAAAAATATCTTCTTGGCCTCAATATGACCACAGAATTTTATATCCACATCCTTAAGCGACGCTACTTCAGTAGCTAAAAATCACCAAAAATATCTGCATTTTCTAGGTGACACCTGTTCTTAACTACTACTATGGGATATTTCTACCATGAGGCTATGTCACTAAAGCATTTTGAAAATAAAAAATAAAAGATAACATGGTAATTATTACTTTTTATTAATTTAGAGCATTTAAAGTATAAAAATAAAGGCTTTTTGACATACTGTATATACATACACAGCCTTCGGTTGTACATCCTTTCCAGCGTGTTTTTTTTTTTTTTAATTTATAGTTCAACCCAATATTCAAAAGAGGGTCATTGAAAGTAGGAAAAAACAAGAGAAATAAGAATGTGTCTATTGTACAACTGCATTCTGTCCTTGCAGGTAATACCTTGCAGGTAATACCCTGCAGGTGATTCTCTCTCCTGTGAGAGAGGACAGAAAATTGAATCTTTAACCTCTCTGTGTGGATGGGATGCAAAAGGATCTCTGAAAAATGCATTTGCCAGTTAAAAAACACTTCTACCCCCTAAGAAACAGAGGAAATATGTCAACATTAATCAATAATAATAATGTTTAAAAATCAAACAATCTCAACCACATATCCCATCCCATTTTCCTTCTCTTATTTTTAAAAGTAGCCTTAAACCATAATCGCTTGGAATAGCAAATTGTATTTGGGGTTTCTGTTGTTTTTTAAAATTTATTTCATGTGAATTCACTGTTGCTAAGAAAAGACCTAGAGGGGAAAAACGAAAAGAAAACAAGAAGACTTTGATATCATTAATATTAGATTTTTAAAACACACAAGAACCAGAAAAATTATAAATAGCATAACAAGAGATTTCTTAATTTAGATAAAGAAAATAACATTTAGTTATGTTTCCATACAAACAATTGATAGTTTTTTAAAGACTCCTAATAGCCACCTAAAAACATCTGATAAGGAATAATCCTGTACCTTATGCCAGTTTTTCCGGACGGCAGGAGAGTCCCTGTACGGTATGGTTTTAAAGTCTCCATCAAGATATTGGATTGGTATCTTTGTTTCATTCGGTTTATAGTCTATTTTCTCACCAGACTAGGAACTCCAGATGTCAATAGGAGTTTTACAAGATCAAAGGAAGACTATGGCCCTGAGAGTTCATCTGCTCCTTCTGCTTATTCTTCTCCTGAAGTTATAATCCTCTGTTTGTAGCACTGAATTTCAGTTGCTTTAGAAATAAATGCAGTTCAAAGCTCACTACAAGATATCTGCTGCTTGAAGAAAGCAGTTCCTTGGACATAACTTGTAGGTCAGAAATCTGCTTACTGTTTACATCCTAGTGATTTGAAAACCTAGCTAATCTAGCCATCTGAGTTTTAAATGAAGCCACGAAGCCAATGGGACGGAACTGGATTGCCATGTGGGCTGTGCACAGCACAGATAGGAAGAAGTCAAAATCACCTAACAAATGCATCTTTAACACCCATATCTAGTGATGTGCCCTTTTAGTTATTGCACAGAATTAATACCAAAAACTTGAAATATATTAATTTTCCAATAGATGGATTGTACCAATGTTTTAAAAATGTATTTTTAAGCCTATATTGCCAAACAGGACGCACCTTCTAAACAGAAGAGATAAAAACTGTAGAATTTTGCCCAAGAAAATCAGTTGTTTCAAAATACAACACATAATCACACACTCACACACACATATACCCCACAGCTCTATTCTTAACATTAAAATTGGTCTAGAAAGATTTATCAGTTAAACTGTGTCCTGTAACTCCAGAAATGAATAAAGGGAAATTTTAAAAATTAAATAGCATTTGTATTTCTAATACCACCACCAGTTTACCTACATGTGAAACATGCTTCTGTACAACAATGTAAACTTCACAGCAAGCCATTTTTACATTCATTAGAGCAGAATTTTCCATTTTCTTTAAATTACAACATAATTTTGGGCTGAGATTGCTGAACACACAGGTAAGCCAACAATAACAGTACAATTTAGTTTCACAGTGGTTTTAACATAAAGTTCATTTTAAGTGTCTTTGCAAAGTGTTTCACATTAAACATAAGTTTCTAAGTGACTTCCTTTAGAGCCTTCTTGTTCAGATATTTTCCACCCTCTTGTCTTTGTATGTTTGGCATGTGTGTTGTTTGATTAGAATACAAAATGCGAGACTGGGTTGTTTTGGCTGTTTTTTGAATCCTCTGCTGTAGAAAGAAAATATCCTTCATGAGATGTGGAAGCCTTCACTGCACACACAGAATTTATGGCAAGTCCAGGTCCAGGAGCCTGAGCAGCCCACCACCAAACACAGACAAAGACATTGCCAGAAAGTCACCTTTGCAAAAAGAAAGAAAAAATAGAGAGGGCTGGGGGAGGGGGATATCCCATGGAATGAAAACACAAATGCACCATCCAGAGTCCATATTTACAAACTAATAGAAAATATAAACATTATCATATTTGGAACCAAGTCAAAACACCAGGAGAAGCTAAATTCAGATATTGCCTGTGTTATACATATAGTCTCCAACACAACTGGTCACCTCTTAAAAATAAACAAAGGATCAACCAAACAAATCAATTATCGATTGGTTTCCTAATGATGAATTAAGGCTTATTTGGTCACCTTATTTGATTAGAGGGTGTAGCGTAACTTTTTTCTATATGTATTTTCCTTTATTGATTTTGCAAAATCTCAACAATTGCACGTTTCAAAAGTTTAGGTTGATTTAGAATAAATATACACATGTGGTTTTACCAAAGACTAGTTTAAAAAGTTCCTTAAGCCCTTTGAGGGGTGCAGGTTTCTTCACTACATTAAAACAGTGTGTGGGCAGCACAAATGTCTCATTCAGTCCTTAATATTGCTTTTGTTTTTAAATCCTAACGTCCTGTCGGGTTTTCTGTAAGAGAGAAGTTATGGCAAGAAATAATTAAGTGTCATCAGCACAAAGGATGTGAGTCCATAAAGCCAGCTCTCCAGGCAAAAGGGTTGGAGGGCAGGAGGGGGAGGGTGTGCGGAGGGGGGGAGGGGCTGGGTGAGGCTGTTGCAGACGGAATTTCCCATCAGAGTGCCGAAGCTGTGACAGAGTGACTACCTTCTCTGGCTGCCTGCATTCCCTTGAACGCCAGCGATGCGGGAATGTCACAGTTGTGGGGGGAAAGTGGGGTGCCACTGGCATGTTGCCATCCGTGTCCAGCAACATAACCAGAAGGAGCAGCGCTGTAGGTCATGTAAGGTGACACTTGGGCCGGGGTAGGATAAGGAGCCATGGTGGATGCTGACACAAAACTGCTCACAGCTGGGAGACCATTTGGTGCCTAAAAGGAGTAGGAAAAGAGAAGAGGTGAAAATAATCCCATTACAGCAGTTGACATTTCACAGGTTCCTAGAAGCAGACTGAGTTTTGAGGAGTAGTAGCTAACAATATTCTAACTTTACTTTCTGATTTTTTTCTTTTTAGATTTGACCTTAAGTCTATTCTAAATGCACGCATAGTCTTGCTACTTAAACAAACGCAATGCCAATGGACAAGATATTATTCTTTCCACAAAGGTTTTGAGGAGGCTATGACCAGAAAATTCACAGTATTTTCTTTGCTATTCAGAATTATAGGAAGGCAATGCAGGGTGAGGAAAGAATCAGTAGTGATCAAATAGTCCTAGAATCTGTTCTGCTATCCATATGCCTTTGTCAACCTTCCCCATACTTGGGTTTTGTTTGGCTCTTTTGTTGAGGCATTTGTGTAGGGCCTGGTTGGTGTAGCTTTCATTTCCAGTAAAAAAGGGCACAGAGCACGGGCTGTCAGTTTAGAAACTCAAAATGAGCACAGCCTTCGTTAAATAAAACATGGTTAGTATTTTAAAATGTCATGTTGTAAATGCTTGTTGGACAAAGGACATGCGAAATCAGGCCATTTGTCTTTTAAGGGTGTTTAAATGAAGATCGGGGGCATTTTTTCCAGAGCTATTCTATCAAAAAGGAAACTGGCGATTCAACTGTGAAAGAACTGCATATGTGTGGTTTTGAAATTGGAAAATTTGCTTGCAAAGTTTTGGGACCCTGTGATGTGAATTTTTAAAAGCCACATGGTTAAATCTCTTGATATGAATTTAAATGTAAAAGCTCAGTTTGCAAACAAAATGCAGCAGCTCTTGCAGGCATGTCCGCCTAGAAACCAGTACTTTCTTGGCATCCAATTATTGTTGGTATCGTTACTATTAACAACACTAAAAACACCCTTATTTCTAATCTGATTCTGGCATGAACACTCAGCATCCTTCTTCAAGTAACTTAATTTTTTCCCCTCAATTCCTACATTATTTAAAAATAAAGAGTAAATCCTGGTAGTGATGTGAGTGAATTAACATAGCAACATATTTCCTAGTGAAAGTAAAAGTGCAAATAATAGATTTAGTATTAGTAAAACTGAATTAATCCTCTGAGGTAAGTAAAGCAGGCATATGTTAATTAAATGCTTTTTCCAATTCAATTGCAACATAAAAATTATTTTCTAATTTAATTCATTTGGTTATTATTTTCACTTCCACATTTCTGAGCATGCAATAATGGGGTCTCAAAATGATTTTCTCAATTTAGAGTAATACTTGGAGTAGAATATATATATGGGTATGATTTAACACTGCTTATGAACTTCTGACAAAATAAGAATAAAAGTGGCGGGGGCAGGGGGGCGGTTAAACCTGTGTCCTCGGACTGTAAGAGCATGATCCTTGTGTTCTGATTGCCAAAGTGCCTGTTCTTTGAAAAGTGGGGAAGGAGAAGGCGTGCCCTGGCACCAAGAAATGTTCACCATATTTCATCGAATAATGAGGACTATGTTGTACTACTGAGTTTATAATACTTATAAGATAATATATAAGGAGTACAACACAATGGTGAATTAAAATTAAAATGTCTTACAAGGATCCCAAAGTAAGATACTGTATTTTTAAAGAAAAAAACCATTACATCATTATTTAACATAAATGGAACCTTATTCTCTTTTTATACGCAGTAATAAAGATTGAGGAATTCAGCCATTTACCCTAGTGCAATTGGCAAGTCAGTGGCCATGTGTTAAAAGAAGTTACCACCCTTGTGTGATGCAGGATCTTCTGTAGCAGACGTTTTTCTGCTTTTGCTGGACAATTAAAAGACAGATATAATGTAATCTCAAACTGGAGCACCTTTTGAGATAACATCTGATAAGATTCTTCTTCTAGGTTCTCATTGCTATATCCTCATTTTGTTCCTTAAGTTCTAAAATAATTCTTTTTTCCTTCTTTCGGAGAATGGCTCAGTAAAGAATGGCTCAAGGGGACACTTTAAGGCTCTCGGCAGATGAGTATGAAGATAGCAAGCTATCAAATTGCAGAAGAGATCCAGCATTGCATCGAGATTATAGTTCTGATCATGTTTATTTAGGATTTTCCCAGTAACCTATGAGAAATTAGTTCAGAAAAGAATCATTCCAGTTCAGTTATGGAAAGATGTTTGCACCTGCATATGGCCTCTTCCATTCTAGTATTAATTAACATTTTCTATTATTGATGCCAATGTGCACCAAGAATCATAAAATAAGAATGTTAAGATTAAAATGTTAAGGTTAAAATTACTTTTAAAATAATGAAAACCTCTGCTCAACATTTTATAAATACACAAGTTTAGACTACTTAATGTTACACATGATAGAAACAACATTCTAGTTAGCAGGAAAAAAAATCTGTTGGTGAGTTCTCTTTGTCATCATAGCTAACTTTTTTCTCCCTATTCTTTCAATCTTTATATTTTCCTGTCATCCAAATGACAGTTCCCTCTGAAATACTTGCTTTGTTATCTTCCCTTTCCTCCCCTTACACCCTTTTCTTGGAACAATTGCTCCTGGATATGCCCCCCTTTATTTCGGGCTCCTCAACTGTTTTGTTGCAATGTCTGCAATCCCCTTACAGGCACCCACTTCTTTTTCGCCCAGAATCATTCCCCCTGAGAAACCAGGCTGGATTACAGTTTCATCTTAGATAACTTTCCTGGGATTTAGAGAGAGGCAGAACATTGGATTTAGGCCTGTGTTACCTTCGGGTGCCTCACTTATTCTATGACCACATTTGTTTGTCAAGTGTAAAAACACTACTGGTTTTTCCATGTTTGTCCAATTTCTGGAGGCACCCAACTTGCTTTTATGTTATTATTCTTATTAATATAAATATTTCAAAGTTCTCTAAAATCTGCACTATAAAGTAAGCTTAGTGATTTAGTCTCCCCTGTATTGCAGAAATGAAGGGTAGGAAGGGAAGCTAGAAGTCTGCCATCCACAAAAAGGCAAGGGGAGGCTAAAATGTCTGCTAAAAAACAAAAAAATTCTTTAAATTTAAACAGTATAAAAATGGCTCTGAACTTCCCCTCAGGTTAAATTATGATCTAGATTTGGAATGAAAAGTTTTTATCTTAACTTTCCCTTTTACTTTTAAAGTTCAGATTTAGAAATTTAGCGGCGAAATGGCATTATGCAAGATGAAAGAATAAATATGCTTTAAAATGTACCTGCCACTTTCACTATTTATTCTAGTGACTCAATAAACACATTAATTTTCTCACTATTAATTTCAAAACATGGCATTAGTAAAAAATATAAATCTCTACTGGATAAAGTAATTGTTATTTATGAAGCGATCACTGAAAGAATAAAATATTCCACCACAAAGGAAAACAATGACAGGTAGCATTGATGTTTGTTTATTCTTTCAAGTAAAAGAGTACATGACTTAAACTCCCCAAGTCTGTTTAAGGTTTTCAGTGAAGGGCATGTAATTAATCTGAAAAGCTAGTTAGGCTGAGTAGAGACTACCAAATGTACACCATAAATATAGAGGGCGCAAACATGCTAAATTTCTCTGTTTAATTGAATTGTAAATATGATTTATAAATCAACCAACATATGGAATCCCTGGGGAAGAGTAAACAAATTTTCCAAATGAAACCCCAGCAATGGGTATGTAATGGAAATCTCATATTTGAAAATGACTTTACCTAAAGATTCTATAAATAAGACCTCAATCCATCTACCCCTTTTTATATGCAGATCTTCCTTGAAAGCAATAAGAGAATCCTTTCCTCCAAAGAATTTTACAAAGGTCCTCCCTGAAGCAAACTATTTACTAGCTAGTTTTGAGAATAGGATTTACTAATACAAAGTAAAATAGGCCAAACTACATGTCCTGGAAAAAGTAAGTCACTTACTTTGTTGAATAGTTTTAGGAAAAGACAGATTTTATTCCACTCATATTAAAGGAAATTGTCCAGAGAAATATATATAGGATGCAAGGTAGTTTAGTTAAGGTTAACACAAGAATGAATGAAAAGTATGAGTTTTCATTTTATTTCTTCTAAAAGGTTAGCAATATAGATTTGCCAGTTCTTGAGAATATGTTTTAAAATGAGTATGTTGAGAAGCTGTATTGGTAGAGAGCTAGATTATAAACAGTTTGAGGACAGGGACTTGCCCTAATCATCTCATATCCTCACAAAACAGGACATACTATGTGTGTTTCAAAATCATTTGTATACTTAAGTGAGGGCAGTCTTTTGAAAGCAAAATGTGTGATACTATTACCTTTTTTTTTAAAGTAGGCATCCTTTATCACAGAACAAGTATTATACTTTAAGTAAGCAAAATGAATAAAGCTGTTGAAAAAAGTACATAAAACTTTTAACCTAGCCATTTCATTATTTCATTGATAGTTAGTCCATTTATTCCCACCCCTGAGAAAATGGAAAAGCATTAGTACACTAACACTAATGACCACCAAAAAAAAAAAAAAAACTGGTATGATAACTGTCTGGCAATTAGCAGTTATAGACTACTATTCTTTAAATTCTGGGAATTGTCTACTCAACATTTTCTCTCTTGAAGAAAATATAAATAACGGTGCCAAATTCTCTACCCACAATCTTTCTACACTCATCAGTTCTACCTGGTCCTCCCCTTATGATAAAATGAGTTTACCTTGGCTTTATAGTGAAGTAAATTTAGCCAAAAACAGAGATGTGCTTCACCTCGAATTTCAACCTCAATATATATCATAAGCAAGAAAGTGGTTCAGATCTGAACATAAACAAGATTTTCTCTCATTTTATGGTGAAATAATTTTTCTGGCTGTCATTCTAAACTTCTTAATTCATTATGCAGTGACTTAGCAAAACAAATTTTGTAAAATGAAATGACAATTGTAAATATGGTTTCAACATTCATTCAAAAGGATCTTAATTATCCTTAGTTATCCCATTGCAGATCTAAATGTCTCTAGGTATTGCAAAGCTGCTATTTAAGGTTTTTTCCTAAGTTTTATGTTTCCAAATGTTATTAAAATTGATGTAGCCTTAAATTTTAAATTTTTTTTGTATTTTATATGACACATTTTACTAATACATAATCATTAATTTTGTTTTAAAACACTAATAGTTAAAAGCTAAGCAGGTCAAACAATGTTTTATATAATAGATAACATTATGAATTTCAAAGACTCTCTATTGGCATTTGCCTAAATTTACAGTCTCTCTACAAAATAATAAATTACTTAACACAAAATTAACTTTATTTGATATTAAGAAAAACCCAGTGCAAATTAACTTATATTTTTATAAGACCAGTATGTCTACAAGGACCACCAGTTTTTAAAATAATGCACTAAACAATTATATTCAATATTCTGAACTAATATCATTATTTCAGATTAATTTATGTCTCTGAATTCAACTATTTTCACACCGCTGGACTTTTTCTTAAGTTCAAGTATTTATAGACTCTTTTTCATTTCTGACATCTCAATTTGTAACTAATGTCATATTGAACTTGCTGTCTGAGTTAAATATATACTACCCAAAAATGAAGATACTCAAAGCTTATAAATCTACCTTTCAGATATTTTAACTAAAGTACCAGATATGCAATATATTTTTCTGAGGAAGTATGCCCAATTGTATAATATTTTTTCAAAAGCTATAAAACTGTTTATAAACCATTTAAATAAAATGAGGCATTGATTCACTAAGTATCATATAAAAGGATAGCTATATTCCAACCTGTTATTCTCGATATGATTTTTTTTGCTATTCAGCTGCATTCAATAGAGGTTTTATGATTTCAACAGAAGAAAACCAGCCATTAAGAATCAGAGAACATTGTTACCATTCAGAATAACATGAGATTGAAGAGTTCTAACCTAATATATAAGGTGGGTGGGAAAAAAAGCAAAAATCGATAAATACTATTTTTCTCCTGTTCTCAGAGGTAGATAATATAAATTTCAGTGTAATATTAATGTGTAAGACAAATTTGTATATTCTAAACTAATATTTTAAAAACAAAAGATAGGTGTGTGCATAACAAATGTGCATAAGGTTCTAATTACTAGCAATCGGGCATCTCTCTTTGCAGTTTAAACTGAAAATGGAAACTGGATTACCTGCAATCAGTTGTCAATTTAGCCTCTTTGGTAATTTTACAGGTGTCTTCGGGGAATAGATTATGTTCTAAATCCTATAATTCTGAATTCTCAATTTCCTCCTTTATATACTAAAATAAAACTGGGATCATATTATATTGCACTATTTAATAACAACTGTAAATGCCCTGAAAGTATTATGGCAAAAATTTTGAGAATATTTTTTACCAAAGACTTTTAAATTTTGTTCAAATACAAATATATATATATATACACATATATATAGTAAATATGTATATAAAATAACCCTTGCCTCTCTGCATGTATGAGCAAATATTAATGTATGATTTTGCCCTCAAGGAAATCAATGTCTAAATTCCAAAATTGCTAGGTATGCCTGTATCAAGAATATTTGAATTCCAGTGAATTACTTAATTGTAGCTATGTGTACTTCTTTAATTTTTGCTTTAAACTGTGCTATTTTTCAGTGTCTAATAAATTAGTATTAAAATAAAATAATAAACTTCAAAATTGCTCACGAAATGACAGTCTAAATTTATGTGCCTACTTAGCACACCTTCAGCATTAAGCACTATTATGATCATTATAATAAAGTAACCACTGATTTAGTTGTCCATTGAAACTTTTCAGGCTTTGAAATTTTATATCATTTGAATTATCTTACTACATGGCAATGCAGAAGATTAGTATATTTCAATTAAGAACTTCCCAAGTGTAAGTTTGATATAAATATCTTTTTCTTCTGGGGAAAAAAATAACTTGCTCTCTTAGAACAATATTTAGAATAATATTTGGCCACTTATTTCTTTCAGTTACTTGCTTTTATAAATCTAATAATTTAGTGTTTTAATATTCAATGTATTAAATATAACCACTTTTCAATGTTCAGAATTACAGAGCAGATCATTTGAAAGTGTTCTATTTTTCTTTTTTTTAAGTAACTTTAGTTGAAATGTATGCATAAATTAACAATTCCCACACAAGTTTCAATACTAGCTCTCTAGTATCTAGTAAGGATTTTTGGATTATGGAAATAACCATAAAGGTTTTTGGATTATCAAATATATGTGGGAATTAGAGACTATTTTTTAAACTCTGTTCTTCACGATGTTATTCTAAGAAATGATGACCTAATAAAAATTACTGAGCACCTGTTAAATGCTTTCTACTGTGCTAGGGGCTTTACATAACTCCTATCATTTGTAAAAAAAAAATACCTTGCCACTTTTTCACTATGAGTCCTCTGAACAAAGTATATTCTGATTTTTTTAATTGCTTGTTTTTAAGAGTCAATCTCTAACCACCACTTATAACCACAGGTAATATTTAATGAATGCTTTCTATGTGCCATATGTTTGCATTATCTCACTGAATCGTCACATCTCTTGAGGTTGTATTATTTCCCCATTTTAATGATGAAGAAATGAAGGCTCTAAAAGGTTAAATAACTTGTATAAGTGGCGGTGGTACCAGAAGATCAGGGTTCCTAACCATTAGACATACTGCCTCTTCTTCACAAATAAAGGGCCTTTTTGTAAAAGAAAATGACAAGCTTTCTTATAATCTCTCATTTGGCAGTCTTTACAGTAGGCATAGACTCAGGAATAGGTCTGTCCTTCTTGCTGCTGTTTTCTGTGTTATTTATCATGGGAGAGCTATTAATATGTATCTGAGTCTGTTTTAACTAAATAAGGGAGGGAAGAGGAAGTGAAAATGGGTTTGTTAGAGAAAATATCAACTAGGATTTTTTCTCCAATAAGTAAAAATGACAAGTTCTATTTTGCCTAAAAAGCTGGGCTTTACAGATAAGAAAACATGGAAAGTTTTAAGACTTCAAAAGAATGAAATGAAAACTGGATATTTTGAGGTTTTGTAATTGAAGTTTGATATTAAGAAATTACAAATCTGCCCAGCTCTGCTCAGCTGCTCAAAGAAACCTTACGTTGCTTTAAGGTTTCGTTTGTTTGGTGGGTTTTTTTTTTTGTTTTGTTTCTTGTGTTTTTTTTTTTTTTGAAAGAGAGAGAGTGAGTTTGGGCTTTGAACTCCTGATTCTAGAGTGGTGATGAATTTAGACTCAAAACTCTGGGGCTTTTATTGTTGTGGTTGCTTGATCTGTCTCAGAAAAAAAGAAAAAAGAAACACGGGTGGCTTAATTTTTCTTTAGTAGAGTTGGGGGAGGGACAGAGGGAAAAAAATTAAACGGTCCACAGCCAGTCCGTATAATTTGAGGTTTTCTCACTAAGCTCCCTTGGGAGATTCTGACGTGACCTTTAATCGGGAAATGGTAACTTTATTAAGTTTATCTGGTTGCCCTCTTCTCACTACCACAGGACAAGCCACGCTAGTTTGTCCTCCGGGAGCCGCAGTGTGCAGCGCCGGGGCGTGACGCCCCCTCGCTTTCGGAGCTGAGACCTCCAGCGGGCTCTCTACGGGCGGGCGTCGGGGACACTCGCCCCGCAGCCTCTCCGAAGCGCCCTCCTTGCCCTCGGTGGGTAACCTTGGCCCCGAGGTGACCGGCGGAGAGGCCTCCCAAACAGGCCTGGAGGCACTTCCAGGCCCCCGGGACCCTGGCGGGGGTCGAGACCTCAACTGCGCCCTCGAAGGTCGGGGGAGTCAGTCCCGCCCCAGTCTACCCCGGTCCCGGCTGGTGCAACGGCCTGTATACAGCCTGGGCTTCCCCTCCGCCGAGGTCAGAAAGGGATCAGGGTCCTCCACCGTCCCAACCCAGCCGCCCCTCTCCTCCTCACCTGACCGTACTTGGCTTCTTGCTCCAGGGCTCCCTTCTCCAGCCCGTTTACCGCGTGCGGGGCGGCGGCCGGGAAGTTGTTGCGGCCCAGACTGCTCCACTCCTCCACCTTGGGGCTGTGGTAGGGGGAGCTGTCGCTCACTCCTGGGGAGGAGAAGACCTTAGGCTGGTGGCCCAAAACACGTGCCCCCTCCTGAAACGCGACCCGAACCCTCGACCAGCCAGCACTAGGGCTCCGACCCCATCGGCCCCCTGCCCTCGGCCTCCCAGGGGTGCCGGCCCGGGCCCGGGCACGGGCACGGCCTCGCCGGCTTGCAGCCCAGGGCCCTGCGAAGTTGACCGCCTCAGGGTAGGCCTCTCCCAGATCTCGCCCCCACTCCTTCGAGCAGATTTTTTTTTTTTTCCAACCGGTCTTTGATTTCCTCCTGGCTCCCTGAGAGAAACCAGTGGAAGGAACCTGACAGTTTTGCCAAAATTTTCCCACATCGGGCAAAGAATCGGTGAAGCTGGTTGTACCGCTCTCCCCAATCCTAACCCAGAGTGGACTGGAGACTGACAAAAATCTGGGAGTGGAGGGACTGAAAAGGGAGAGAGGAGCATCCTGGCCTAACCACCTCTGGGCTGGGGCGTGGAGTCATCCAGGTAAGTGCTTTCTAGGCTGTAGTAGGGACCTGGGAGTTCTGTCAATAGATGGAACAAAAGGCCTGCAAATTTCCTTGCAAACATAACGAAATGCTGCCTGCAATACACATGCAAAATACATGCGCATAGATTTTTGCTGAGTGTGACCAGCCTTGATGCCCTTTCTCTATACATGAAATACAAGGGTATGTGCATATGACTCAAAAAATAAACACTGCAATTACCATTGTAAATGCCATACGTGTCATTTTTACGGTGATTTTTTATGATATAAAAGGTTAAGAAAATGAAAGTAGAATTAAATGTTTTTTAAAGGTATAAAGTCATCAGTTATCCTTTATGTTCTTAATACAGATGCAAAGTAAACAATGTGGTATAAACTGATTACCACAATACCTAAGGGTGTGCATATTGAATCGTTGGCATCTTTAAGTGACCAAGTGCAATTTTAAACAGAAGATGTTTGAAGACTATGAGCAGTGTGTTTTGTCTTTGGGACCTATGGGTGGAGGATCAAAGCTTGATAAAGCCCGTCCAACTTGATTTTAAATACTTCTATCTGGCACAGCGCTTGGAAATTTTGTAGAAATGGTCATTTTTAGAAACAATTTTTTTTATTCACAGATGTGTCAGAAAACAGGTTGTTTATAGCTGGCATCCAGGATCAACAACATCTAGAACGAAGAGCTACTACTCAACAACCCAATATTTTTCCAACTGACATTTGGTCTGATCGTAGGATCCCTAGAGAAGAAAAGTTTTTTTTTCAGCTCTGTCAGTCTTCTTCCACTGTTCCTCCCCCTCTCCAAAGAATTAGATTGTGTTCCAGTTTGCATCAGGAAACTGTAGTTTGGCCCAGAACTGCCAGTCTCTCTTTGCCTTCCCAGACAAAAGGCAATCGGTGGGCACAAGCCCGAAGTTATCTTAAGAAATTGAGATCCCCCTGTGAGCCCCCATTTCTGCTGATCTCACACTTTCCCATGAACAGGGGTTTCCTTTAAATGTCAGTGAGGTCAGTTTATCCTATAAATCAAGGGCAAACTCTCTCCAACTAAAGCTCCAAACCAGCTCCGAGTAATACTAAACTGAACTCCTAGAAGGATCTTGTAAATTCACAGTCAGAGAACAAGAAGATGAGAAATTGGGGCTCTGCTATAATTATTTAAAAGATAATTGTGCCAATGTGGTGGTAAATAAGAAAGGCAGGAAATAATTAAAGGGACTATTTCCACCACCACCCCGTCCTATTTAATTTTTCCTCCGCATATTTTAAACTTTCTGCTGAAAAATTAAGAATGTAGGCTCTTTATCTCCGAAACATTTAAATTCTGCATCTAGGGTCTTTTGACTTTCTTTTTTCCCTACCGAGAAAGAAATTTATACCGTTTGTTTTGTTTTGTTTTGTTTTAACAACGCAGTAAAAGAAAACAAACCCGGGACTCTTGAGGAAGCCCGAGGGAACAGGAGGGCTCCGGGGAATCGTTCTTATCAAGCAGAAAAGACACTCAGAGCACTGCAAGGTCAAGGGTGAGAAAGGAAAGGAACTGTGGGGTGGCACCGTTGAAAACGTGCATGGACTAGATGTCCACTCACATTTCCGGGGACTGAGGGACCCTAAAAGGAAGTGGCAGGAGCGGAGAAAACAGAAAAGAACGGAAGAGAGGATAGCAGGGAATCGCCGTGCATTTTGTCTCCATCACAGCGGGGGTCGGTGGCACTTTCCAAGATACATATATGGTGAAGTCTGTTAAGCTAAGAGAAGAGAAGGCGAGAGAGAAAGAAATACGGCAGAAAATTAGTCCCAGAATGAGCAACTGAGTAACATGCAAGTTGCTAGTAGTAACTTTCGGACCTCCGTTTCCGAGGAAAATGAAGTGAAGCATAAGAATGAAACCAATTAGGTGACATTTGAACTTCCTGCCTGAGCAAATTTGGCCTGATTGCTAGAATCCTCAAGAAGAATACTGCAATTTCCACAGGGTGCCCCACTCCTCGCGGCCGCATCTGATCCCCACACAGGCTGCCTGAAGCGGTGACTGCAGCCGGCAGACCAACGCCGGCTCTGATCTCCCGGGCTGCGCCCCAAGTCCGGCCCGGTCGTGCTCCCCAAGTGAGCGAGCAGGTCTGAGGCTGCAGCGGCGGGAGAGGCGGGGGAGGGTGGAAAATGCGAACCATGTGTTGGGGATGGGGGGAAGTTATGGGTCTGGTAGTTTGAGATGAGGCAGGAGACTGTGTGTGGCAAGGAAACCAAGGGCATGGATTTCAAGTTAATGAGATCAGGACACCCCCTGGGAAGACTCCTTACATTTCCAAAGGAAAAAGCCCCAGGTGGTGGGATAGACGCTGGCGGAGGCCACAAATACTGAAACCGCAGCGAGGGTGCGCAGGAAGGCTCTGTACATCCTCACAGTGGCCCTTGAGCCCTTACCTTGGTCGGTGATGGAGCGAATGCCCAGGATGTCGGTGACGGAGTGGGAGGAAGGCCAGGTGCGCGGCATGGCCACCGAGCCGGGGATGGCAGGCACCCCGGGCGGCGTGGGCACCTTAGCCGCGGCCGCCGTGATGGGACTGGGGTAGGAGTAGATGTGGTTATAGGGCAGCGCCGGCTGCGGCGCGGGCTGGTGCTGCTTGTATGAGTCGTAATGGCCCTGTTGGGCCAAGTTGCCGATCTTGTTACGCAGGATGCGGCTGATGGAGCTCACGGAGGGCACGTTGTACTTGTCACACACGCCGTCCGCCAGTAGGCGGTCCCGGATCTCCCAGGCGAAGATGCCGGGGTCCCTCTGCTTGTAGGTCCGGATGTGCTTCACCACAGTGGGGGTAGTGACCCGAGGCTTGCTGCCACCGATGGCTCCAGGCAAGATCGAGCCTGTCTCGTTGTAGCGCGCCAGGATCTTGCTGACGCAGCCGTGAGAGACCCGTAGCTGGCGGCTGATGTCACACGGTCTGATGCCCAGTTGGGCCAGTTCCACGATGCGAAGCCGGATAGCGTTGGGCAGCGGCCTCCCGTTCACGAATACTCCTCCCAACTGGTTCACCTCCCCAAAGGCTGGCTCTGCAAAACAAACACAGGGCGCGCAGGGACGCGCACCCGCAGTTTGGGACAGTCGCCTGCCACTCGGCCTCCACGCGCGTCAGGGGGCAAGGAGGATCCACCCGCCCTGGACTAAGGACCCAGGCTTTCCTTAAACCCTAAGGTCCCCGAGTTGTGCGGAGCGGCCCCAAACCACCGCGGTCGAGTCAGACCCCCTCCCTCATTCCCGTGGTGCCTGCGGCCGCTACAAACAAATAAAGTGGTGAGACACAGGGCCGCTCCGAGTATTCAAAAGTCTCGGGATCAGGCGGGGAAATCGGTCTTGACGCCTGCAACCGGCTCTTACTCGGCTACTGGGTGCTAAAGTCCTTGGGCTGCTCCCCCTTGATCCTCAGCGCCCCGCCTTGGGGACCTGCGCAATTAGACAAAGTCTAGGGGGAGCTCAGAGTTTTTTGTTTTTGTTTTTGTTTTTTTCTGTTTTGTTTGCGTATGTGCATGTATGTGAAACAAAACTTGGTCTGCCACTGGGGCTGCGGGGCTTGCTGATGCCAGTGCTCCCTTCTCTTAAAATCAGAAAATGGCATCAACAGCAACCCAGTAGCCAGCGTTTAGACTGAACTGCTGTGCGCCTCTGACCCTTAGCGTGTTCCTACAAGTTGTAGAGCAAAGTCAATAAGGAGAGTGTGAGCGCTCAGAGGTGCGCGCCCTCGCGTTCTCTCTCCCTCCCTCTCTTGCTTACTCCCTCCCTCTCCGGCTCTGACAGCGTCCCCCGCAGCCACTCACCCATTGCTCCGAGCAGCACACCAACCGGGCCCCAGTTCCGAGCTCCCAGAAAGAAACTTTTCGCACGGCCTCAGTGGCCCAGCCTGTCGCTGCCCCAGGCCGTAGGTGCCTCCGCTTCTTCCCGGGAGGTGGCGGCGAGAGTGCAAAAGGAAGGAGTAAAAGGAAGTCTGTGCCCGGTAGAAAGTGGCTTGAGTTCTGCATTTCAATCTAAGCAGCAACGTGGGCTGGGCTGAGCGGGGCGGGCGGCTCTGTCTATCACTCACTATCGACACGCCCCCCAAAGAGGAGGGCCCGAGGACAAGCTGTGTGGTGATTGGTGCGGATCTGTGAGTGACAGCGCAGTCCGGGAAAGTCCTTCCGCTGTCTCTTCGTGCTTGCCCCGCACCTGGGTGACTCAATACAATGAAAATTGGTGTTTGACACCTTCTGAGGAGCAACGCAAATAGACAGCAAAATCAGGCTGATAAAAATGCTGAGTAAGCAAATTAAAGCGTTTGGTCCCAACAGGAGAGACTGGAAGAGAGAAGAGGCTAAGGAGGCTTCCTGGGGGTGGGGGTGGTTTACGAAGTTCTTAGAATTGTTACCGGTCCACACTACCTCACACCAGGAGGCGAAAGCGAAGGTGTGGGAAGGTAGGCCCGTCGTAGAGACAAGGAGGTTTCGGGGAGACAAAGTCAGAGGAGGAGGTCACGCTTACCACCAGATGGAAACCCCTTCTTGCCCACCCCCACCCTCGCCCCGCGACTAGCTCCACACAACAGTCTCTAGGGGAGGGTTCATCAAGCAGCGCGGGGCCAAACTTTAGCCACGCAGGCTCCAGACAGAGGCCGCGCCGGGTACAGAGAACGTAACCACATGCGGCTAAACAGAGCGCACAGACACTGTCGACTGATGGGTTGCCTGTGCATGGGGCAGACTCAGCGGAGGCCAGAACGCCACTGCGCTCAGTCAAGGTGCTGATCCGCTGGTGCTCGGTGCAAATATTTGCCAGTTCCCGCGCTCCACCCCACCCGCACAAAAACCACTGCAAAGAGTGTTTGTTTAAATATGAAAGAGACTAGGTCCCAGGAAGATGGAACACCCGGCCTGCATGTGTATGTAATGCCCGCATCTTCCGTTTACCTACCAAGGCCCAGGGGTTCAGCCTACCTCTGAGTTTCCACTTCGTTCACCCTAAATCTAATCTAAAATCTATAGTACTCTTTTGGGTGGCCAAAATTATTCGTATTTTGAGTGTGGGTTATGGAAAATGCTAATCAAAATTTTAAAACAGCACAGGGAACATTGTTTTAAAATGAACTTTGCAGTTGCACTGCTTTGGGTCTACGCTATGCATACTATTTACTACCTGACAGTCATAACTCTCCTTCCAGGATTCGGGCTGATCCTCTCACAATCCCAAGAGATGTGTGTTACTCTAGTCTACAAACAGAGAAGCTGACTGGGCCCAGATCCCGGGGAAGTAAGTGGCAAGAACCCAGGAGAAACTAATGATCAGCTGTGCTTTTTGAAACGAACAGCAATTTCCTGATCCTTACTTTTCTATGGTGAGCACTCTATGTTCAAATTTCCAGGTATGAAGGATTTAAAAGATAAAGGAAAGGTGAATTCTAATACACTTAATTCTTTACAGTCGGGTTCCCACAACTAGGAATACAGTATTCGAACTTGTCTGTCTTTCCCCTCCCCAATTGTATAAAATCTCCAAGTTTGACTTGATAGGGATTTCGCCGGTTCTGACCCCTAATACCTGTTGAGTCGCACCGACAGGCGTTTTACAATGCAAAGGTCTTTCGGGAATCCAAGCTTTTAGAAGCAGCGGCAGCTCGTTCTTGGGGCTGGGATACAAATTAGTTGAGACCGCGATATCTCAGGAGAGCTTACGATTGCCTTAGGCTTGTTGGTAGGAATAAACATACTGGGCATCTTGAGCAGGAATCCCCCCGAGCCCTTTCCGGGCAGAAACACACAGTGAGTAGCGACCTACTGTGGGCGGACTCTGCTCAGCTCCAGTGCACCCAATGAACGCTTCGCGGACTCTGAGGGGCTGCGGTGTCAGTAAAAGGCTGTTCTGCCTTGCGGTTGGAAAGATCCAGTGCCCCGTGAAAGCTATGAGCTCTGCGAGGGCTATAGCGGGATCTACAGCACTGGCCCAGAATGACCCAGAGACAGTTGTTCTTTAGAGTTCTGGCTAGACGGACCTAACACACAGCTCCCTCCCATTCCCTCATCTTCTGCAACTGTCTCATCTCTGGCCCTCTTGAATGGACAAGTCCGCAGCTATCTATCCATTTCCACCTGCTGGACTTGGTCTTGACCTCGTACGCGGTCTTAGCTGCGTAGACTCCCTGCTCTGTGGTAGCTGGACAGGGCCTAATCACGCCTCGTGTGGGCGTGTTGGGGGACAATAAGAGTGTACAGCGCTCTCAGCTCAGCGCGTTCCCGACAGCGCACATAGAATCTTTGGTGTTTTGGAACTCTAAGGTATCCGGTAAGCCAAACCTGGGCTCCTGGGGCAATGAAAGCTTCGAGGAATCCTAGAGGAAGGGGTTGATGCTGAACCCTTCCGGGGAAACACACTGAGTGCTGTGGCCAGGTAGCCGCGACCCGATGAACGAGAGACAAATGACCTGAAAGAGGGACAGAGACAGAGGAAGGGAGGGAAGGAGAGACTAAGGAACAGTAACCCTGGGCGGTGGGCATAGGGATGCAGGGCTTCTAAAAAGAGCAAGGGTCAGCTGGGGTCAGAGTCCCCCTGGTTACTGCCCGCTCTGGACCCGGGAGATGGCACAGAAATCGGAAGAATTTCGACTAAAAGAAATTCAAGACCAAAACCAAAACACAGCTAGTACGGCCTGCAGTTGATACTGGCTGGGGAGAAGCCAAAAGCCCCTTGCAGGGCGCTGTCGAGGCCTCCTCTGAGAAGAGACCCACTCTCTGGGTAAATATTTACTCAGTGGGAGACTAGAAACTGCCCGGGCGGGAGAGTGTGCAGCAGAGAGTTTACAGGGGGTGGAGAGAATCCCTATGCTCAACCCTGAAGGGAACAAACGTGTACTTCGGCCCGAGGGAAGCCAGGGCCCAGGACGCCAGAGGCAGTCCAGCCTGGGCACGCGTCTGGGAGAACTTTAGTCCGCAGCTCGCCTTTTTGGATGGACTCTTGCCCTGCACCTGCGGGCCCAGGCCAGATGCTTTAACGTCTTCATAAATCTGTCAGCGGTCCCAGTGCCGCAGGCGGTCACCTGCGGCGACCCCCTCCTGGCCCTAGTGGTGGCTGAGGACATATGCGGACATCGAACTAGAGTCTAACTCCTTCCGAGGCTACCCTGGTGCGGCCTGGCAGTAGCCGCCCGGGCGATGCAGAGGTCGGACTCGGGTGCAACAGGCTTTGCTGGGAGCAGGGAGCCCTCCCTCGAGTCTCCAACTTCAACTGACGCCCTGGGCTGTTCCACCAGGCGCCTGCATCCCCAGGTCTGCCTGTCAGCGACGACTGCTGGGCGGGCGCAGGTCGGGGGAGGTGAGCGGGTATAGCTATCGAGCTGCGCGTGTTTGCGCTGGAGAGGGGTCCTGGTGTTCCCAGTTGCACTTAGGAAGAGCCGAGTTGGCAGAGGAGAATGTTAAGAAGCAGAGTCTCCAACTCGCCCCACTGCCAGAAGCAAACAGGACCTGAGGTGAGGCCCGAGCGACGATGCTCGTCGCTTGCCCTGCGGGGAAGTTGCGGGGATTTGCTATAGTCAAAACCTGAGCTCCCGGATGGTCTTTTGAAGCACCGTGAAAACACACAGCTCTTTTAGCCGTCTGAGGGAGGAATGCGGTAGAGGCAAGATCTCGCATCCGGTTCCCCCACCCAAACGCCTCTTTCAGGGTAAGTAAAGGACTGCGCGCGGCGTAGAGAGAAAAAGAGGCCGAATTTCTCCCGTCCCCGCCAAACTGTGCGGCCAAAGCTGGGGCCGTGGGTTTCAATACCGATCGGCCCACGGCTGGGTCCTGGCCTCGCAGGGTCAGTGGCCGCTCCTCAGCCCTTTCGACCTCCTAGAGACCGCTGCCGCTCAAGTGGCAGCGGGCAACGCACACGGTGCCCAAGGCCAGGTGGAGTCCACCCCGAGCTGAAGCCAGAGGATCAGCGCTTGGAAGGAGGGAGGCAGCAGGCGTCAGGGGCCGCAGCTACAGGGAAGGGCCAAGCAGTGAGGAAGAGAGAGCCCTCTGTGGCCCTCGGCCCCAGCCGGGCTGGAGGCGGGGGTGGGAATTGGGTGTGTGGGGGTGCCGGCACACTGACCTGCTGGTTTGGGCTTCACCGGGCTGCTGACGCGACCGGACGCACCAGCCCAAGAAGAGGCCGCAGGGGCCCCCAAGAGAAGCCCGGAAGATTCTCCCAGAGTTGCAAAGGCCTCCCCGCGGCCTCTCCGCCTTCCTGCCGATGATGCTCACGATACAAGACCCTCTCCCCAAAAGACAGTAGCCCACCAGGTCGGTCCAAAGCACAGAAATCCTGCTGCCGGCCGTGAGATCGGCCCCCAGGGCTGCGAGCGCTCTTCACC
The DNA here is from genome assembly GCA_004026545.1 of Mormoops blainvillei. Taxonomy (NCBI): domain Eukaryota; kingdom Metazoa; phylum Chordata; class Mammalia; order Chiroptera; family Mormoopidae; genus Mormoops; species Mormoops blainvillei. Next base: position 80,238 of record PVJD01005756.1, read on the forward strand.
CGCTTTCTCCTACGGAGGGCAGGGGAGGGGCCTGTTGCCGCCTGAAACCCGCTTTTAATTCTCCGCCTGCCTGTTTCCGATCACTCGGGGTTGGTTTTTCTGTTTGCTCACTCCTTCTGTTACAATAAAAACAATCGACATTTCTTTTCAGTTTCCCCATATTAGCGTCACTCAGTAATTGTTCTCCTCACCACCCCCCCACGTTGAAGGCGAGCGGGATTGCTGGTACCCTCGCATTGGAAGGTTTCCGAGTATATAAGCAAATCTTCCCTAAAGACTTTAAGTAAAAATAAATAACGGCCCGGGAAATTGCCGTGACCCTAGCATCGCTTTCTGAACGCAAATTACACCCATTTTTCAGTTTTCAACAGCGGAATTACTTTCAGAAGGATGGCGCGGGGCCCCTTGTGATATGGTTACATTTGTTTATTAAGTCCGCAAATGAAAGAGAACACATTTTTGTGCAAGGAGCAAAACACGTGGCTGCGGCCCGGTAAACGTAGTCTAGGATCGGATCTTGGCTAGTTAAAGAGTCAAGGAGGATCCCTGCGGGGAGGCCGAGCTGAGCGTCTCGCCACAGGGAGGAGGGACTTCCCTCTGCCTGGGTCGCAACATCTGTAGAGGCCACACAGCTAGGTGACAAGGGAGGACACCGTCTGCAGTCACTCTACAGCCCTGAGCTGAGGGCTTCTCAAGAGAGTTGCAGCTGCATGTGGGAAAAGCAGAGTTTCAGGGTTTTTAAAGACCCTGCCCACAGGGTCCCTGAGAGAGCAGTAGAGCTGCCTCCTTTCGAAGACCCGATTGGCCTAAAGGCTGTCTGGAAAAGATAAACGCGAACCAGGCCGCGCCTCTACGCCTTGGTTTGGGCTCTCAAGCAAGTGCAAAGCCCCTCGGGCAACCCCCACTACCACACACACACGCCGCAGTCCAGGTTCCCTTGGCTGCAGCTTTATTCGAGGTCGGAGGTTGGGGCTGCCTGCAGGCTTCTAGAGCCGGAACCAACCTGCGGGCAGGCCGGAGTCTTGGTACTAAGAACGGGCACTCTTCCTGTTTTCAGTGATACATAGAACCGGAGCTCTCTCACTTCGGCGTCTCCTCGGCTTGCGGGGGGGCACGGTGTGACCACGAACCGCTAGGCATCCTGCGACGTCCGGCGATTCCTCGAGCCCAGGCAACGGTCATAGCGGTGGGACTACCCCGCGCCGTGCGCTCGAGGCGCAGGATTTCCAACCTATCGCCTTCTCCGAGCTAGTTCCACCACCACCCAGCCCCGCGCTGACCCTAAGAGCGGAGTCTCCTGCTGCACTGTCCTCGCTTTCCCTCCGGAAACAGGAAGCGGGGGCTGGGGGCAGAAAATCAGGGTCTGAGTCCTGGAAAATTTCCCGCGGTCTTGGAGTCCCTGGCTACCTCTCTCCAGGCCGAGTCGCCTCGTCATAGCGCCATCTACAGGTGGAAGGTTTGATCGCGTTCCCAAGGTAATTTTTGCCAAGGTTGGGAAAGGCCTTTGAAAATCCGCAGAACTTTGATAGACCGAAATTTTCAGTTCCCCATTCCAATTCCTCCTCCACCCTCACCTCTCCACTGGGCTCCAAATCCCGGTACCTTTCCCCACCATGTTCCAAGGCAAACCCCCCGCATCAGTCTTTTCATGATTCACCGAAAGCCCATCTTCCACTGGATGCCAGGCTGGAGCCTCTCAAGGTCCCCAGGGGCTACTAAGGACCGCGGGCTGTGAGTTCTTCCTGCGCTGCGGCTGGAAAGCCGGAAACTGTAGAGACTTGGTGCAGGGAAAGGGAGTAATGGGCTCACCCTTCTCCAGCTCATCCTACAATTTGCTGAGGGTTCACGATGTCCAAAGCAATTGTAATAATCTTGCAAAGGAGGTATCTTTCCCGTTTCACAACAGATAAAACAGACTTAGATTAAGTAAGAACACACAAGACACTAGGATTAAATGAGATCACCTAGTTAAGTTGATGGGGGTGTGAACCCCACCATTCCGGGAGTGTCCTTCCTCTCCCCATTTCCCTGTTCTGCAGGAACAGCGCACGCTGACGCCCCAAGAGAAGCCTCCTTACCTCAGGTGTCTGCACGGAAAGTGCACATCCCACTCCCCACTACCACTTAGAGGAACCCGCCTAAGGCAGTACCGAGAGCCTGGAGAGCTTGCGGCAAAGGCAAAGAGGGACCGCATCCTCCCCTCCTCACCTGGGCACACACTCTAGACAACCCAGGAGGTCGGACTGAAGGGGCATGAGAGTGAGACCCTGATCGGTCTCCAGTTGTACGCACTGTCCCCTTCTGGTCCGGACTAAGTGGAGCATGGAGACGAGGACTACAGAGGCTGTGGGGACCCACAGGGTACCCCCCCCAACCCCTAACGCCGCGGATAAATGGCTTCGAGAGAAGCAGGACGAAGACCGTGAAGATTTGGGAATGAGCTGTGCTTCGCTGAGATTTTTTCCGGGACTGACCGGACCCGCCCACCTGGTACGCACTCCTATCAACCCGCAGGCAGAGAAATCCACGTTTGCCTTTCTTGGGAATTCATTCTGGTGTGTACCTGTGGGTGTTTCTTTTTAAGACCACTGGACTGGCGACAAAACAGAAGAAGCCGAGGTGCAATAAAATTAGAACCCTTAATTAACACAGCTAGCGGGACCTAAGTGGCTCTAAAGTACACGTGGTATCTAGCCACACTCCCTCCCCAGGTTTTCGTTGCTCTGGGGTGCATCTTGGAATCAAGCTCAGCTCTTTTCGTTATCCTAGATGTAGCGGAGAAACAAATCATTTCCTTTAAAACACTGTAATGATTAAAAAAAAAAAAAAGATTTCAGCACACCCTGAGAGAGGTGATAACCAGGAAGAGAGCCATCAGATTTTCAGGAGCTAGGGTTTTACTGGCCTGGGAAAATGTTCTCTAGCTGTGGCTGGAGCGGGATTGGCTTCATTGTTGAGTGGGGGCTGGGGGATGGGGGGTTCTTCCAGTTTGGACCCAGGGGCTGGACTGCGAAATGCCAAGTTGGTGTTTTCAGGCTTAGGACAGAAACTGCGCTCCACACAAGGATCTGGCCACCCACGTCTCGACTGGAATCACTAGAGCTTCGCAGGTCAGGAGACTAACTGTTATTACAGCAAGCGTCCGTATTCCAGCAATCTACAGCTGAGGAGAGGGGGCCTACAAGTCTTCTTCCTGTCTGGGCTCGGTTTTCCCGAGGCTCAGGTAGGCCCCTCGGCTCCAGGGCCCCAAGAGACCCATTGGAAGCGTCCAGAGCGCACTTTCTCTGCGTCCCTCTGAGAGTCCTGTCAGGCTAAAAACTCTACCCGCACACTATTAGCGAAAAAGCTGGCCTCCCGCCTCCTCCGCAATGGCAGTGGCATTTGTATGTAAGAGCCAGTGGAAACACAAAGCGTAACCATCTCTCCCCAGACACAAGTGGAGGATAGTTCTGCGGAAGTTGCTGAGGGACCCAACAATGTGGTTTTCAGGGGGTGCATGGTGGCTAATGAAGAGAAATGTAAATAAATAAATAAATACAAACATACCGAACATAAAACCTTTTAAAAGTATCTCTTTTCTGAGACAAGAGAGGTAAAACATAGTACATCTTTGCAGAGTAAACTAATTTCAATCCCTTTCCCCCATCCCACCCCAACCCCGGAGGAGAGAGAGGGGGAAAATTACTGCCTTTATGATTCACTTTCTCTTTCATCCCAATGAAATATTTTAAAATTAATGTGAATTAGTCCAAATTACTTTTCAGGAAAATTCGAGTAAATACTATTGGTTTTGTTGAGTACATGTATGCCCTTTGTGCAGGTGTGAAAAAAAATTAAGGTTTGTTTAAGCTGTAAAGGAATTTTCACATCTAAATGCTACTCACACATTTTAAAAATGTGCACATAGATGTTTAAGGGTATATCTTAATTACATAGATCTACTTTGATAGCAAACTTAATAAAAATTATTTTTAGTCAAGCATTGAGAGCAAAAATCATTATTAGTAGTAACGAGGAGCATCATAAAAGCAAAGAAAAAACTTCTTGAGGGAAGAATTAGTAAGATGAAGAAGGGTTTTTTAGACAATACCAACATTTTGTATTTGATCCTAATTCCTGCAGTTCTGTGTTATTTCAGCTCTTACATATTAATACCTTACAATTTTGGTTCTGTTGTTGAATTATATCCAGCCTTAGGTTTAATGGTTGCAGAGGGGAGAGAGGATTGCAACAGCCTGAGATTAGCACCAGAAATGCTGGGCCAACTTCTTATGTATGATGTGAAGGCTACAACAGTGTGGCTGTCGTTCTTAGATCCCCAGGGAACAGAGGATTGGGAGAACACGCTGGTTTCATTTCCTGAAGGATCAAGATGCTAACCCATGACAGTGGCTGGCCTGGGAGCCACTTCTTAGAAGGACAGAAAGCCAAGGTCATGACCACAGGGGACCTTTAAAACCCCCCTAGCACCTTCTTGCAGGACCAGAGGTGTGAATCTGATGTTCTGGCGAGCTGACAACACAAATTCCCAATGCAGTTTTTATTGCCTAAGCAATTCCTATACTATTCCCTTTGGGATTGCATTCTGCCTAGCCACATGGCTCTGTTCTTGAGACACCCCTTTCAGTGGGGGAAGAAATAATGATCCCATTACTCAATGTAAAAAACTTTCCATAATGCCAGTTTAGGCTAAAATTTTTAACCCCTGAGAGTCAGGGAATAGAAACTCTTTTACTTGGGTTAAATCACCCTCACTGCCCAGGCTGTGTAATGCATGGTGCATTTACAAGCGTCCCCAGAGAGGCCATTCCAGCAACCAGGCACTGCTGCCGCTGTTTTTAGAGGGAGGGTAGTGTAGTGCCACTTGACTGGGTAGAATTTCCATTTGTAGTTTGAATGTTTCATGCCAATAGAGTTCAGTGATTACGTGCTAGGTGAAGGCACTGCACTGCAGGTATTGGTAAATGGGCTTAAATATTAAAGGGAGCAGATTAACTTATAAGTAACAAACAGTCAACTCAAAACAAGACAGAGGCATGATGTAAATGTTTACATACCTCCCAGATCTTCCAGACACTAAACCCAGAGGGCGTTACCATTCAAAACCAGCTCTATACATTTCTTCAACTCTGACATAAAATAGCAATTGGCATAAGTAGTAAGGTGTATTGTCCTCAGTTTTAATTTTAGAACTAAATGTGTGTATCTGCCCATAGTTTTCCCAAGAAGAGAATATATAATAGAAAGAAGCATTAAGTTCCATGCTTGGAATTTCAGACATTGCTAAGTCATATTAAGTTACATACAAATTATGACTTCCAGAGTCTCCTCTAAGTCCTCTTTCGGTGGAAGGGTAGTCAGAAAGTGTGCCTGAGTTTTCCTTTGGAATCAGACTTGTCTATACTTTAGCTGTGAAACAAACTCACCTTAAGACTTTTTGTTTCTCAAGGGCTCCATGTGATCCAAACAAACAAACAAACAAACAAAGCCTGAGGAACTGGAGGGTTAACCCTTTAGAGTTATGTGTAAGATGAATCACAGCTTCTGACCACACATGCACACGATCTGTGTGTTTCATCATTGAGCTGCTAAGTCACAGGAGGGTTTTGGGGGGATAAAGGTATTAGTGCAATGGAGGCATTATTATTCCTATCAGAGCATATTAGTGTCATTGGGGGAAAATATGCCCTTGGGGTAAAATATATACTGAGTTATATAAAAGGAATGAATAACATACACTTGGATGATACTACAAAAAAACTGCATTTTTTTTCCCTCATAAGGGAAAGTTTCCTGTGTCAACAGAAATAATAAGGGCAAAGCTATGAAGTCTGTACATGTCATCTGTACAAAACTCAAGGTACGATTTGGGATTTCACAATTCTATCAGCCAGCTGTCCAAAAAACTTCAAACAAATATAGTTGTAAGTATCCCCCGCCCCCGCAAAGACATACCTCTCATCATATAGTTAAGCCTTAATGAACCAGATCACTGAGGAAAGCAAGTGTGGAGGAAATTTGAAGGACCACATAGTGCAGTGGGTATATTTTCTAATGACTTGCATGCCTCTAAACAGGAGAGAGTATAAGGAAAAGAAGTATGTGTGTGATGTGTTGTCCCTTTACAATTTTTTGACATTGAAAACATTTTTTTAATCCACTTAGGTAATTTCCATGCCTTTCCCAGAATACTGTTATAAGGGAGAGCTCAGAAGGTTGAATCCAAATAATTCCTTCTTTAATAATCAAGCCTTCCTGGTAACATGCTTAAATAGAGCCAAATGTGAATGTGAAGACAGTGAACATCAGGATAAAGTCTAAGTGACCTCACTGGGGTGGGCGGGTGATGAAGAATATTTATTTTAAAAAGAAAGATAGAAAAGTGAAATATTTTTGTCACTAATTAAAATGAAGACACTTTTCTCCTTTATCCCACCCCCTTAAGGCATCTAGGGAAAGTAAAATGAACAATGATGGGATTAATAGCAGAGGGATACAAACATTGAACATTAAATTCACTGCTGTTGTTGCTACGACACATATTGCCAGTGCACTTGTGTGTGTATATCTGTGTATCTCAATAAATAAACTTAATGAACTCAATTATAAAAGCAATTCGCCAACTTATCCCTGAATGACTTATCTATTAAAACTGTTTTAGCTTTTCAGAAATGTTTTAAATTCAAAGGGCTGAATTTAGATCCTGGATTTGCTTCTAAATCTGATTTTAAAATACTGTGTTCAGCCTATGGGCTGCTTTGTAGGTCCACAAGCCCTTTCCCCACTATCCTTTCCAGAAGTCAGGACCAAATTAAAGAAACAGTGTCTTTCTTTTGATGTATGACATGGCTATCCCTGCAAGCATAGGGATATGAAATGATAACTGAAATTACTGCAACTTGTACCCACGAACTAGAGGAAGCTATGCACACCAGGAGAGGCTGCCCCTTAATTAGTACTGTACCCTACACTTTTCTCTTCCTTTAGCTCTGTCTCTAGCCCTTTCTCTGATACACTAATTTCTCTCTCTCAAATACACACACACACACACACACACACACACACACCCTTATCTTATACACACCCTAGAAGAAAGCAGTGTTTTATATAAGATTTTGGTTTTTAAAATGTTCTTTTCTAGTTAAAATTCCATGAAATCCCTGAAATATCTTAAAGCACACCAGGAAACACAGCATAACATTACCAAGATGATTTCCAGTGAGGTCATAAAGCAGTTAGCATTCTTCACATTAGATGCTTAAACCACCATAAATTCATATATGCCTGGATCTCTCTGGAAGCTTATATTTTAAACAAGCCATGAAAAGTATATCCAGACATTCACATGTTTAGGAGAGATTAGAATGAAGCTAACACAAGGTCCACCTTTGTCATCTGTACTTGTTCACAAATCCCTTTGCCCTAAAATCAGGTAGAATGACCTTAGCTATACAGCATTAAAGTAATATGGGCTTTAGTCAATCCAAAGGAGAATTTGGGGAGATGAGAAGCTATTCAGAATTATCAGTGTATTGTGGCTGGTGATCAATAGTTTAAGTCCACATTTACAGTTGTGCCAGAAACAATGATTTTGAGAGAGCTCTGGAGAGTAATCTCCTGGAGCTTTCTTGAAAGATCAGTTTGGATTCTTTTCTGCATCACAGTTCTAAGTGCTGATCTCATTTTGGGCTGCTGCATTCTTTTAAGGCTGTTTTTGGAAGTGGGGAGGGTATGGTTATTCATCTGCTCTCTCATAGGTTTAAATACCAGCTGAATATTTAAGACAATTCACTCATTAGGTCAGTTGCCAAATAAAGCTTGGCTATTTGCTTCTTAGACTTCCTATGTATAGCTTAGGGGAAAAAAAATACTCTTCAACAATGTTTAAAGGTACCTTACATGACCTTCCGAAAAGGAACAAATCTCCATCCAAACCTGAATCCAGGATATGTATGTGCTAAAAATGTATGGTTGGACCCCAAACATTGCTGTTATTATGAGCTCTTCTGTAATAATATTTCCGGGAAAGAACAATGTGAATTTCACTGCTTTATTTGCAGGGATGAAGGTCAGATTGTCAAATTGCAGATCTTGGGTCTTCAATAATGGGCCACTGTGTCTAGCCTCAACTTCTTTTCCCCACTTATAGGAAGGAACAAAATAAAATGTTTTGTGGAAGTTTATATTGAAATGAGGTCAGGTAAACTAATGACTGCTTGGTATTTTATGACAAGTTTTATAACCTTGGAGTTGCCATAACTTTCAAACGATCATCAATAAAGTTTTATTGAGAAAGGGTCGCCATGTGTCTGAATGCTTTTGCACATAGTAAAGGCCTGCTGCCCCATTGGCTTAGCTCCCCAACCCCTTTTCACCCCAGTCATAAAATCCTCCTCTTTTTATTGAAGGTTGAAAAGTCCTCAAGTCTGTTCTCCTTCATCAAGTTGGCAATTCCTGGAGACTTCGTGAAAATTATTTATTCACTATTAAATGATGTATATGACTAAATTGCAAGAATATATTTTAAGACTCTAAAATTAAATTTTAAATGGACTCAAATAAACTAAATGACAGTCTTTGGTGAGGGTGGTGGTCTGAGGATATTTTATTCCAGAAACGGTGAATGCTAGGCTATGTATTTCTGTATATGCCCAGAGGGCGGTCATTAAATAATTAGGCGCTTAGGGGTAGATAATAGTCTTCTCAAAGACAAAACAACAAGTTTCTTGAGACTTCTGTAATCGACTAGAGAATCTTAACGATTTAGGAGACCTAGCATGTCGTCCTACCCTAAATTGTCCCAAAGAAGGTAAGGAGGACTGAACCAGAGCTCTTGTTTGTCTGATTGTCCCTATACACATTCTCGGAAACACTCCTCAGTGTCAAACCAAGAACTCCAGATGTCTAATTCACAGCGTCAGCTCTCATGTTCAGGTTCAAGTCCGCGTACACCAGTCCTACCTAGTCTGCTGTCAAACTGTATGGAAATGAAGCTGAGAATACTGTCCTGCGATTTGCATGAAGAGAGCTGTAACGAAAAATGATACAAAAAAAACCCCACAGAAAACGAAACCTCTGCTGTACGCATTCTTCAGACAGCTACTCCCCTTCGGGCCAGGGTTGTGACAGAGAAAGTGGTGCGAGTGCTGTCAGAGTGGCAGGAGGAAGAGAGGCAAAAGGAAACCTGGGAAATCCGCCGCAGGCCCTTGACCCATCTCCGCACTTGAGTTCAAGAAATTGCTGGGGCAGCCCAGCCTGAGTAGTTCAGTTGGTTGGAGCAACGTCCCCATACTCCAAGGTTGGGGGTTGATCCCTTGTCAGGGCACATGCAAGAATAAACCAATGGATGCATAAATAAGTGGAACAACAAATAAATATTTCCCCCCCTCCCAGGGAAGACCATCTGCTCCTAACTTTTTCGTACCGACCTGCGCAGATCCCCACCCCTAACCATTCCCAATTTACATTGTTGCTCTGGGGAAAGTTACGGGTGAATATCGCCATCCCCCGGATCTCCCTCCACTTTCCAGGCTCGACGTCCTGCACTCGGCGGTACGGGACCTCCAGCTCAGTGCGACGGTACCCGGGGCGCGTCCTCTTCCCCTGGGCCGAAGCCTCCAGAGCCCCGTGTCGAGGTTTCGGGCCCTGAGCCAAATCTGCTAAGTGCAAAGGGCCGGAGCCCTTTACTGCCTCGACGCTTGGCGGCAGCAGAGAGCAGCCTCCCTTGCGGGACCGGCCTCCCTGGGCAATGCGCCCTGGGCAATGCGCTCTGGACCCTGCGCCGCAGTGCGAGCGGGGCTGTGGAGTCGCAGGCCGGAACCCAAGCAGCCCTTTATAGGACTTGCGAACTGCCTACTCGGAATTCCTAAAGAGCTCGGACCTGAGGGTCTCTTTATGGTGTTAGGTGGCACCTTGAACGGGCTTGGGGTGCCTACGGCGAAGGGGATGTCGTGGGGGAAATGGCTCCCAACTCACCCCTCGTCTCCTACCAAGGCCCAGAACTGGGTGCTCCCACTTAGGCACCAAGAGCGGCCACAGCCCAACAAATGGCGTCTGGGTCACGCGGCGGGAGCGGACTCAGATGAGCTTCCGAGGCCCGCGCCAGACACCCGGATCGCCACGCGCTCCTTATCAGAGCTTCCTGGAAGCACTGCTGATGGGCTCCCGGCCGCGGCTCCGGCTGCGGACAGCGACTCGCTCCACCTGGCGTTTGCACTGCCAGAGTTCCGCCGCAGAAAGGCAAGGCGGGAAGCCGCGGCGCAGCGACGGGCTGTGGCGCCATCTCCCGAGGAAACCTCGCAGGAAGCGCGGCTCCCTGGGTGGTCCGCGCCGCGGCTACTTCGACGTAGCGTGAGTGCCCCCGTCCGCGCTATTTCCCCTAGTAACGCCCCGAAATAAGTGTGGTAGCAGCTACTAAGCCGTTGATCGGTGTCCTCACTAAGTGATGAAAGGAAGGTCCTAGCTCCCGGGATGATTTACACATAAGCACGATCTGAGTTCTCGTGCCCACCCCTGGGGAAGGCGCAGGAGGATGCGACGGCCTCTATCAGCTACCAAGGCATCTCCGGCCCCTAGTCTCCAGCAAGAACAAGTAGGAGGAGGTGACCCGAGCTGGAGGTGTTTGTGGACCCCAAGGCAGGCCTCAGGTTGCAATGGGATCAAGCCTTATGGAAGGGATCCAGCTCTGCTCACCGGACAAAGCCAGCCTTCCCCGGGAGAAACCCAGCCACCACCGGCACCACCACGGAAGAGAAAACTTTTCCTCTCTGTTTCTACCAGTAAGCTTAGAAAATTTTGAAAGTAACATTTTAAAAAAGAAATTAAGTCAAGGTGGGAACAACACATTTAGAAATACAGAAAGAACAGTTTTCAGATTTAGGTTTCTGATGTTAATTACAGTCGACCCCACCCCCGCTCCCCTTTCAGGGGCACACCATTCCTGAATTCCTTTCTTTGGCTTTATCCTTGCCTTGTTTTGAAAACTTCGGCCTTTCTGTTAACGAAAGCTGTTCACTTGAGTGGAACAATAGCAGATTAGTAGGTCATTTCTCTCTACACATTAATAGCAACTTTAAGCATACGTTATGAAAATTAGCCAAGGATGGCTGTGAAGGGAGAATCTCGAGGTGGGATCCTCCGGTCCAAGTTATCTCTGGTGAATATCTCTGGGTTATGTTCTTGCTGTTATTATCCTGCTCTCTGAACAGTCTGGGTCACGCGGGAGGTGTTGCTGTGCTTTTAAAGCTCTGACCGAAGGGCTATAGGTAGCTATCCTCATTAGTCTAGGATGGCACACTCATACAGTCATATTTATTGAGCACCTGCTATGTGTCAGGCACTGTGCCAGGTATGGGGGTACAATAACAAAGAAGAAAGATATGGCCTAGCTAGACCATTTCGATGATAAAATATTGCTCTTAACTCGGGATTCTCTAATAGGCCCAGCTATTTCCCCCTGGCAAAAGGTAAGTTTTGCTTCCATCCTCAAGAGTCCTCCAATATAATTATTCTCTTTGTAAGTCATGTAGAGGGAGGCCACAAGACAAGGAGATTCAACAGCCAAGCTGAACCTATCTTCCAAATTCCTGAATCCAAGAATCTGAAGACCTACCTCTTGTTTTGGATGATTCACCCAACATGGTATGGTCTTTATAGCTTCAATAAGACAGCTATATCAAAGGCAGTGAAATGCCCAGACAGAAAAAGAAAATCTCATAAACAGTGGCAGGCAGCTGGTTCCTCTCAAGGATATCCTGTTGTAGCAGAGCAAACGCTGCACATGCCGGCACCCACTTGGCCGGGCAGAGACCCCTCCCTGCTTATCTCCCAGTGTTTCTTCCTTTCTTCTTTCCTAGGGCAAACTACAACTCCCCCATTCACATAATGTAAATTTTGATAGCCTACTGAAGATGTTTCACAGGCCCACCTGATCAAAGATCTGCAGGAACCCTCTCTGGGCCCTTCAACGTGGATATTGGAAAGTCCTCGAAGATCAGGTAAGACAGAAGGCTCTGGATGGAAGTCATCCCCCCTCCCTCAGAGCCCGGCTCCACAGGGAGCCAGAGGGGTTCTGGTGGATTTGGCTCCAAACTTCGCCCTTGAACCTTTCTTTGCCACTCTTTTCAGAGGCCTAACTTCCTGCCCCTAATTGAAAGCCACAAACCACAAGCTCTTGCAAGGTCAATAAACATAATTTCCTTTTTTGATAAGGCTGCTCGAATGAGGGAATGCTTACTTCTTATATTTGCATGTTTTGTAAAGCACCCTTACGCATATTATTTCACTTACTAATCTTGAGATGCTTTTGACAGTCTACATATGGGTTCTCTGAGGCATATAGAAATAAAGTGACTTTTATTCAGAATAGAGGGAAAATGGAAGGTAGTAGAGTTAGTACAGCTCTAGATTTGTACTTCAATAAGGCATTTGAAAAAGTTCTTTATGTCAGCCTTGGAGACAAGATTAAGAAATGTGGTCTGAGTGAGATAATTGGCTGAATGGCTCATTAACTCATACATCTTCAAAATTAAGTTTTTCTTTTAAGCATTCACTATATATCAGAAACTGAGCTTATTACTGGAGATATAAAGATAGATAAGCCATTGTCCTTAGTGAGACATGTAAAAGTATATTAGCAATAAAAAATAATATCATATTGTCATAGAGCTAGACACAAGATGCTATGGAAACGCAAGAGGGACCCAAGGGATGGTCTTCAGGCTGATAAGAGTCTGTCAGCATGCTCGCGTAGTTGTAAGAAACATGACAGAAAAGATAAGAAATATGGAAGAAGACACGATCAGTATACAAAAATCCCTTAAGTAGATAGTATAATTGATCATAAGTAACGTTAATCAATATATGGTAAGTATAAAATTCTGCATTCAGATACAAAATAATTGCACAGGTGTAGGGACTGCTAGAGAGGGCAGCATAGGTGAACTCAGGGCCTCCGGTTGATTGCAAGCTCAGCGTAAGCCTGACACGTTAATGTTCTTAGCTTGTGTTCAAGCAGAATATCCAACATAAGGGTGACTATTCTGCTCCACTGGAATCGGAACAAGTCTCACACATTCTGGTCTTCAGATCTTTGAGAGAGTTTGGCAATGGGCGTGTATGTGCAAAGTGATGCTACCCGAATGGTGAAAGACCTTAAACCAAGTCTAGTAATGGCTGGTGGAACTGGGATTGCTAATAGAAACCAGAAGACTCAGGAAGGGTGGCATACCTGTCCTCAAATACTTGAAAAGCATAGAGAACATGTAGAATTAATTCTGTCGAAGGAACACAGTCAAGGTTTTCTCAGTTTGTAATCCAGAGATTGTTGGGACAAGCCATTCTCTACAAGCTTAACTGTCCTCTCCTTATAGATGCTCTATGAATGTAGGGTCCACATCTGTCTTGTTTACTCAGTAACCCCAATGTCTTGCTCCCAGAAGGCCGTCAATGAAATTCTGTTGCAGGAACAAATAAATGCACTAATCCATGTGGCTCCAAAGAACGGAACACAGACTCAAGGGCCGAAGTATAAAGCTGGGTGATAAGTGAAGTCAATTAATTGGCTATTAATTAGAATCATTGATGTAAGTGAAGATGTATAATTCAGATTTTTTATTTCAGTCATCACTCACCTCTTTGGCAAAAAACTTTTCTATCCTTAATTTTTATTCCTCCCTAAGAAATATTTAAAGAGGAGGTAAATGGGTCTTATTGGACCTTGGTTGGACTCCTAGCTCCTTGATAACTGGAGGGCTCACCAATACATAGGTCCTCCTTGAGAATGGGAGGAACATGGTGGGGGAGTGCCTAAATAAGATCTTGTTTGATCTTAGATGCACTTTAGACCTGTAAGAGGTGGTCAAAGGGTATATAAGTAATTTAGGGGAATGGCTGTTCAGGTTTGGCTGTGTTCTTTGTTAGCACATTGGTTCCAAAATTTTTCAAAGAGACGACTTATGTGGAAAATGATAGAGATATTTTAATTATGTTGATTCTTCCAATCCATGAACATAGAATACATTTTCATTTCTTTGTGTCTTTTTCAGTCTTTCTTTAGTAATGTTTTGTAGTTTTCAGTATAGGTCCTTCACATCCTTTGTTAAGTTTATTCATAGGTATTTTATTTATTTGGCTGTAATTGCAAAAGTAATTGGGTTTTATTTTCATTTTTTCTGAAATATTATTTTTAGTATATAGGAACACGAGGATTTTGATACATTGATCTTTTATCTTGAAACTTTACTGTATGTGTTTATTGTTTCTAATAGTATTTTGGTTGCATCTTTATAAAGATTCTGTATAAAGATATTACATAAAAAGTCATGACATTTGCAAAAAGTGACACTTTTACTTCTTTCCCAGTTTGGATGCCTTCTATTTCTTTCTCTTGCCTGACCTGTGGCTGGGACTTCCAGTACTATGTTGAATAGAGTGGTGAGAGTGGACATCCTTGTCATGTTCCTGATCTTAGAGGAAAAGCTTTCAGTTTTTCACCATTGCGTGTGATGTTAGCTCAGGCTTTGCCATATATGCTTTTATTATGTTGAGGTACTTTTCTTCTATACCCATTTTCATCAATCTTTATTGTAGTTCTTTCCATTATCATTAGTCCCTTAAAATCTCCCTCCCCCCGGCAGTCACCACACTGTTGTCCATGTCCATGAGTCTTCTTTCCTTTTGGCTCAATCTCTCCACCCTCTAACCTCCTCTCCTTAGCTGTCATCCTATCTGTCTCCATCTAGGAATTTGCCCCCATTTCCTTGTTAGTTCAGTTTGTTCATTAGATTCCACATATACGTGAAATCATAGGGTATTTGTCTTTCTCTAACTGGTTTATTTCACTTAGTAAAACGTACTCCAGGTGCATCCATGCTGTTGCAAAGGGTAAAATTTTCTCCTTTTATACAGCCAAGTAGCATCCCATTGTGTAAAAGTCCCATAGTTGTTTTATCCACTTATCTACTGATGGACACTTGGGCTGCTTCCACACCTTGGTGATTGTAAATAATGCTGCAATGATTATAGGGGTGCTTATGTTCTTTTAAATTAGTGTTTTGGGTTCCTTCGGATATATTCCCAGAAGTGGGAGCTTTGGGTCGAAAGGCAGATCTATTTCCACTATTTTGAGGTATCTCCATGCTGTTTTCCACGGTGGCTGCACCAATCTGCATTCCCACCAACAATGCAAAAGGGTTCTCCTTTTTCCACACCCTCGCCAACACTTGTTTTTTGTTGATTAATTGATGACAGCCATTCTGACAGGCGTGAGATGATATTTCATTGTGCTTTTAATTTGCATTTCTCTGATAATTAGTGACCTTGAGCATCTTTTCATATGTCTATTGGCCACCTGTGTGTGCTATTTGGAGAAGTGTCTATTTAGGTCTTTTGCCCATTCCTTAATTGTTTTTTCGATATTGAGTTTTGTATGTTCTTTATAAATTTTGGGTATTAACAACTTATCAGATGTATTGGTGAATATGTTCTCCCATTCTGTGGGTTGTCTTTTTACTTTGTTGATGATTTCCTTTTCTGTGCAAAAGCTTTTTAGTTTGATGTAGCCCCATTTGTTTATTTTTTTTCTTTTGTTTCCCTTGCCTAGGGGGATTTATCAGCAAAAATATTGCTACAAGGCATGTTTGAGATTTTGCTACCTATGTTTTCTTTTAGGATTTTTATGTTTTCAGATCTAAATTTAAGTCTTTGATCCATTTTTGAATTTATTTTTGTGTGTGGTGTATGAAAGTGGTCTAGTTTCATTTTTCTGCATGTATCTGTCCAATTTTCCCAACACCATTTATTGAATAAACTGTCTTTAGCCCATTGTATGTTCTTGCTTCCTCTGTTGAATATGAATTGACATTGAGGGTGTGGGTTTATTTCTAGGCTCTCTATTCTGTTCCATTGATCTATGTGTCTGTTTTTATGTCAGTACATTGCTGTTTTTATTACTGTGACCTTACAGTATAGTTTGATATTAGGCAGCATACCTCCAACTTTGTTCTTCTTTCTCAGGACTGCTGTTGCTGTGCAGAACGTTTTGTGGTTCCATATAAATTTTTGAAATATTTGTTCTAGTTCTGTGAAATACATCACTGGAATCTTGATAGGAATTTTGTTGAATCTGTGGATTTCTTTGGGTAGTATGGACATTTTAATGATGTTAATTCTTCCCATCCATGAACACAGTATGTGCTTCCACTTATTTGTATCTTCTTCTATTTCTTTCTTTCTTCAGGGTCTTATAATTTTCTGAGTATAGGTTCTTTACATCCTTGGTTAGGTTTATTCTTAGTTTTTTATTCTTTTGTAACAATTGTGACTGGGGTTGTATTCTGTTAGTTCATTACTGGCATATAAAAATACACTTGAAATCTGGATATTAATTTTGTATCCTGCTACTTCGCCGAATTCATTTATCAGTTCTAGTAGTTTCTTGGTGGAAAATTCGGCATTCTCTATGTACAGTATCATGTTATCTGCAAATAAAGACAGTTCTACTTCTTCTTTTCCAATTTGGATGCCATTTCTTTCTTCTTCTTGTCTGATTGTTGTGGCTAGGACTTCCAGAACCATGTTGAATAAGAGAGGTGAAACTGAACTTCCCTGTCTTGTTCCCGATCTTAAGGAGAACACTTATAGTTTTTGCCCATTGACTATGATGCTGGCAATGAGTTTGTCATACATGGCCTTTATTAAGTTTAGGTATGTTTCCTGTAACCCCATTTTGCTGAGAGTTTTTATCATAAATGTGTACTGGATTTTATCAAATGCTTTTTGATATGATCATATGTTTTTTATCCTTCATTTTGTTTATGTGGTGAATCACACTTATTGATTTGTGAATTTTTACCAAACTTGCATTCCCAGAACAAATCCGACTTGATCATGGTGTATGATCTTTTCGATGCATTGTTGTATTGAGTTTGCTAATATTTTGTTGAAGATTTTAGCATCTATGTTCATCAGGGATATTGGCCTATATTTTTCTTTCTTTGTATTGTCTCTCTCTGGTTTTGGAATTAAGATAATGCTGGCCTCATAAAATGGGCTTGGGAGTTTTTCCTTCTCTTGAATTTTTTTGGAATAGTTTGAGAAGGAGAAGCATTAGTTCTCTTTTCAATGTTTGGTAAAATATGATGTGAAGCCATTTGGTCCAGGGTCTTTGTTTGTTGGGAATTTTTTGATTACTGCTTCAGTTTCACTAAGAGTATGTGTCTATTCAGATTTTCTGATTCTTCCTGATTTAGTTTTAGAAAGTTGTATGTTTCTAGGAATTTATCCATTTCATTCAGGTTTTCCAGTTTGTTGGTATATAGTTACTCATAATATTTCTTACAATCCTTTGTATTTCTTTGGTGTCAGTTGTTATTTCCCCTCTTTTATTTTTGATTTCACTAATTTGGGTCCTTTCTTTTTTTTTCTTTATGAGTCTGGCTAAAGGTTTGTCAATCTTGTTTATCTTTTCACAGAACCAGCTGTTGGATTCATTGATCTTTTGTATCATTTTTTTAGACTCTCTGTTTTGTTTACTTCTATTCTGATCTTTATTATTTCCTTCCTTATACTCTGGGCTTTGTTTGTTTTTCTTTTTCAAGTTCCTTTAAGTGTGAAGTTAGATTGTTTATTTGAGCTTTTTTGTGTTTTTGTGAGATAGGTCTGTAATGCTATGAATTTCCCTCTTAGGATTGCTTTCCGTGTGTCCCACGGATTTTGGATTGTTGTGTCCTCACTTTTGTTTGTTTCAAGGTATCTTTTGATTTCTTCCATGATCTCATTGTTGACCCATTCACTGTTTAATAAAATCTTGTTTAGCTTCCATGTCTTTGTGTGTTTTTCAATGTTCTTCTTGTGATTTATTTCTAGTTTCATTGCACTGTGGTCAGAGAAGATGCTTGATATGATTTCAATCTTCTTAAATTTGTTGAGGCTTGTTTTGTGTCCTAACATGTGGTCTATGCTAGAAAACGTTCCATGTGCCCTGAAAAAGTATGTATGTTCTGCTGCTTTGGGGTGAAGTGCTCTGAAGATATCAGTTAATCCATTTTATCTATTGTGTTGTTTAAGGCCCCTGTCTCCTTATTAATTTTCTGTCTGGAAGATCTAGCCATTGAAGTCAATGGGATGTTAAAATCCCTGACTATAACTGTATTTCTGTCAATCTTTCCTTTATGTCCATCAAGATTTGCTTCACATATTTAGGTGCTCCTATGTTGGGTGCATAAATGTTTACTAGAGTTATGTCCTCTTGTTGGATCACTCCCTTTACCATTATGTAGTTTCCTACTTTGTCTCTTACTATAGCCTTGGTTTTAAAGTCTATTTTGTTGGATATAAGTACTGCTACCTCAGCTTCTTTTTTTTTTAAATTTGAATTTACACAAAATACCTTCTTCTATCCTTTTACTTTTAGTCTGTGTGTATCTTTCGATATCCTGTCTCTTGCTTGGAGCATGTAAGCCTTTTACATTTAAGGTGATTATTGATAGATGTGTATTTAGGGTCATTTTATTCTTAGACTATTTTCCTCAGTTTTCTTTCTCCTTCTCCTCCTCTTCCTCCCCCTCCCCTCCTCCCCTTCCCCCTTCTCCTCCTTCTTCTTCTACAAGCTCTTTAACAATTGTTGCAGTACTAGTTTGTTGTTAACAAACCCCTTTAGCTTTTTCTTGTCTGGGAAGCTCCTTATTTTTCCTTCGATTTTAAATGATAGCCTTGCTGTGTAAAGTAGCCTTGGTTGTAGGTCTTGGCTTTTTAATCACCTTGACTATTTCATGCCACTCCCTTCCAGCCTGAAATGTTTATGTTGAGAAATCAGATGACAGTCTCCCTTATATGTAACTACCTGGTTTTCTCTTGAGGCTTTTAGGATTCTCTCTTTCTCTTTAAGCTTTGTTATTTTGGTTTATGATGTTTCTCGATGTAAGCCTCTTTGGATCCAACTTGTTTGGGACTCACGGAGCTTCCTGGACTTGCGTGTCTTTTTCCTTCACCATATTAAGGTAGTTTTTTGTCTTTATTTTTTCAGATGGGTTCTTGACCCCTTGCTCATTCTCTTCTCCTGGTAATCCCATGATGTGGATTTGTTACACTTCATGTTGTCCACAATATTTCTTAAGCTCTCCTCATTTTTTAAAATTCTTTTTGCTGCCCTGCCTGGTGTTTTATTTTCCAACCTTGTCTTCCAAATCACTTATTTGATCCTCTGCTTCATCTAACCTATAATTTATTCCTTCCAATGTATCATTTATTTCAAATATTGCATTCTTTATTTCTCACTGGTCCTTTGTTATGGTTTCTGTGTCTTTTTTTCATGGTGTTGAGTATCCTTATAATCATTACTATAAGCTCTCTGATAAATTGCTTGCCTCCATTTCATCTAGTTCTTTTTCTGGAGAATTCTCTTGTTCTTTCATTTGGGGCCTGTTTCTTTGTCTTCCCATTTTGGCTACTTCTTTGTATTTTCCACCTTAACTGTTAAACTCATCAATGATATAGTCTCAAGCTATAATTAGCAGCCTGGTTTAAGCACCACAAGGTGGGGTAGAGTAATTCATGTGGGCGGGGCTATAGCTTCCCAGAGGCTGATGCCTCTTGGAGGGGAGTGCTCTGCCTGAGAAAGATGGCTTCCGCAGTATGTGGAGTGATTCAGCACAGGGATCCTGGTGGCTGTTCCTTCAGTTCTCTCCCCACAGCCACCAACCCCAGACTTTCCTCAAGTGCCTCTAGTCCACTCTGCCCTCCCTCTTCGAGAGCCCAGGGTAAGTGGCTACAAATAAAATTTTGTGTATTGGTCCGCTAAGAGTCTCTCTGTGTCTCCAGCTGTCTCTCCTTGGCAGACAGGAACCCTGCTGCTTTTCACAGCTGGGTGATATCTGGGCTCATTTCTGGCTCTGATGCTGTAGGTTGGGGAGCCCAGCTTGGGGTTTAGATCCCACACTTTTCAAGGGGAAGCCCCCAGCCACTGAAATATCCCTCTGGACTTCAGCTGACACCTGTAGAAGCCCAGCCAGCCCTCTCACGTGGCCTCTGCACTCCCTACCAGTCTCATTGTGGTGAAGTGGTTTCTTTTGTCTGTTCTTGGTTACAGGGCTTCTCTCCAGCCAGTGTTCAGTTGGTTATTCAGGGTGATTCCTCGACAATTTAGTTGTAATTCTTGATTGGTCCTGGGAGGAAGCTAGTCTAGCTTCCACTTACTCCTCTGCCATCTTGGATCAGCCTTCTACACCCATTTTTCTTTTTAGTGTTTTAGTCATTTTACCTAAAGCAATATACAGATTTAATGCAATCCCCATCAAAATCCCAGTGGCATTTTTTATAGAAATAGAACCAAAAAACAAAAAAACGCATCCTGCCCCCAGATTTGTATGGAACAGCAGAAGGCCCCAAATAACCAAAGTAATCCTGAGGAAAAAAAGAACAACACCAGCAGTATTATATTCCCTGACTTCAAATTATACTACAAAGCAACAATAATCAAAACAGCATGGCACTGTCAGAAAAAAAAAACTATAAAGACCAATGAAACAGAATCGAGAGCCCAGAAATAATCCCACATATATAAGGGCAAATAATTTTTAACAAAGGAGCTTAAAACATATAAAAAGAAAAGAAAACATCTTCAATAAATGGTGCTGGGAAAATTGGAAAACCGCATGCAAAATAATGAAACTACACTGTTTGTCCCCACATACAAAAAATAATTCAAAATGTATCAAAGATCTAAATATGACACCTAAAACAATAAATTACACAGAGGAAAACATAGGTACTAAAATTATGAACTTTGGTCTTAGAGAGATTTTATGAATTTGACCTAAAAAACAAGGGAAGCAAAAATAATTGAATAGGACTATATCAAACTAAATAGCTTCTGCCCAGCAAAAGAAATGCCAAAAAAAGAAAAAGACAGCCAAGAAAATGAGAGATGATATTTGCAAACAACAGCTCTAACAACAGGCTTATATCCAAAATATATAAAGAACTCATACAACTCAACACCAAACAAACAAACAATCCAATTAGAAAGTGGGCAGAGAACCTGAACAGACACTTCTTCCAAGAAGACATACAAATAACAAATCTATGAGAAGATGTTCAACTGCACTAGCTATTAGGGACATGCAAATCAAAATTACAATGATATACCACCTCACTCCTGTGAAAAATGGCTATTAACAACAAGACAAATAATAACAAGTGTTGGAGAGGTTGTAAAGAAAAAGAAACCCTCGTTCACTGCTGGTGGGAATGCAAACTGGTACAGCCACTATGGGAAACAGTACAGAGGCTCCTGAAAAAATTAACAATAAATTTACCATATGACCCAGCAACTCCTCTCCTGGATGTCTACTTGAAAAATTTGAAACATTTATTTACAAGGATATATGCACCCTATATTCATTGCAACATTATTCATGGTGGCCAAGACATGGAAACAACCAAAGTGTCCTTTGATAGATGATTGGATAAAGATGTGGTACACATATAAATGGAATATTACTCAGCTATAAGAAAAGATGAAATACTGCCATTTGTGACAACATGGATGGATCTTGAGAATATCATGCCAAGCAATATAAGTCAGACAGAAAAAACCAAGAACCATATGATTTTACTCACATGTGTGGTATAAAACTGAAAGCAACAAATGCACAAATAAGAAAAACAAACAAAACTCATAGACACAGACAACAGTATGGCATCGTGGTTACCGGAGGAAAGGGAGTAGAGGGGTAGAAAAGGGTAAAGGGGGTCAAATATATGGTGACTGAAGATTTCACTTTGGATGGTGGGCACACAATGTAGTATACAGGTGAGGTATCATAGAATTGTACACTTGAAACCTGTATGATTTTATTAACAAAAGTCACCCCAATAAATTTAATTTAAAATGATAGCGAGCCCTGGCTGGTGTGGCTCAGTTGGAGAGTCATCTTGTAAACTGAAAGGTCGCGGGTTTGATTCCTGGTCAGGGCACATACCTAGGTTGCAGCTTCAGTCCCCAGTCAGGACACTTATGAGGGGCAGCCAATTGATGTTTCTCTGTCACATCAGTGTTTCTCTCCCTTTCTCTCTCCTTCTGTTTCGCCCTCTCTAAAATCAATAAGCATGTCTGCAGGTGAGGATAAAAAAAAAGGTAACAATAGCTCCTGGTTGTGGAGCTGTGGAAGGACTGAGTAGCCCCGGGGTTCCAGAGGGTTTTTTCTCTAAACCATTGGCCTATCTTTTCCCATATATAATGGCCACATGCCCTGACCAAACTACAGTGTGAAATTTGATTAGGATAGAATGACTTTTAGCTCTTATTAAAATGTTGACTTTTTTTTTTTATTCATCAGTAAAACTTTGCTGTTTTCTCTCTACTAGTCTTTTTTTAAAAATTTATGTATTGGCGTTGGGTGTACAGCTTAGTGGTTAGACAGTGGGACACTTTACATAGTGTCCCCTTGGTATTTCCAGCTCCCCAACTGGCACCATACTTAGTTATCACAATATTATTGACTGTATTTTCTATGCTTTACTTATTCTTTGTAACTATTTTATAACTACAAATTTGTGCTTCTTAGTCCCTTCATCTCTTTTACCTAGTGCCCCAAGGTTCACTCCCTTCTGGCAATCACTAGTTTGTTTATTTTGTTCTTTGGTTTCCACAAAGAAATGAAATCA
Organism: Mormoops blainvillei; assembly: GCA_004026545.1. NCBI lineage: Eukaryota > Metazoa > Chordata > Mammalia > Chiroptera > Mormoopidae > Mormoops > Mormoops blainvillei. The sequence continues at coordinate 102,903 of PVJD01005756.1, forward strand.
TATGGTATTTGTCTTTCTCTGACTGACTTATTTCACTGAACTTAATACTCTCTAGGTCCATCCATGCTATTACAAATAGTAAGATTTCGTTCCTTTTTTATGGTCGAGTAATATTCCATTGCGTGTGTGCATATATATGCAAAAGTAGGTTTACAATTGTAATACAAATAATGAAATACTTAATAAACAGTAATGCAAGAATAAACTCTGTGTTTTGCGTACTCACTACTGCAAACCTGCTTTTGCCGACCCTGTAGGTACCACATTTTTTTTCCTTTTCATTGAATGCATTGGGGTGACACTGGTTCAGACAAAATTATACAGGTTTCAGGTGCACAGTTCCACAACACATCACCTGTACACTGTGTTGGGTTCCCCACCTCAAGTCAAGTCTCCACCCATCACCATTTGTCCCCCGTATCCTGCTTCACCTGTCCTATCCCCCTTCCCCTGGCAGGTACCACAGTATTGTCCATGTCCATGAGTTGTTGTTGTTTTCTAAAATTTGTTAAAATTTTTTTTATTGTTGATACTATTACAAATGTCCCCTATTTCTCCCCCATTCCCCCCCTTCACTAAGCCCCTGACCCCTAACCCCCAGCCTTCACCACATTGCTGTCTGTGTCCATGGGCTATGCATATATGCATATATGTTCTTTGGTTAATCGTGTCCAGTCCCCTTCAACCATCTTCTCTTTGAGATCTGTCAGTCTGTTCCATGTATCCATGCCTCTGATTTTGTTGGTCAGTTTATTTAGTCCACTAGATTCCACATATGAGTGAGATCCTATGGTAATTGTCTTTTACTCATTGGCTTATTTTGCTTAGCATAATAGTCTCCAGGTCCATCCCAGCTGTCGCAGAGTAAGAGTTCCTTCTTTTTTACAGCCACATAGAATTCCATTGTGTAAATGTACCACAGCTTTTTTTGTCCATTTATCTGCTGATGGGTGCTTGGGTTGCTTCTATGACTTGGCTATTGTAACACTGCAAAGAATAGAGGTATGCATATATTCTTTTGAATCAGTGTTTTGGGTTTCCTCAGACAAATCCCCAGAAGTGGGATCCCTGGGTCATAAGTCAGATCCCTTTTTAAGTTTTTTTTCCATAGTGGCTGCATTAATTTGCATTCCTGCCAACAGTGCACAAGGGTTCTCTTTTCCCCACATCCTCGCCAACACTTTTCATTTGTAGGTTTATTGATTATTCTCTCTACTGGTATTTACTCAGAATTTTAGGAAGTAACATCTCCCTCATATTAGACATGTTGCAGTTGGTCAGCAGATCTGGGAGGCTCACTAGTTCTTACAGCCCATGAAGACAGATGAGAGGTGAATGTTGCCAAGGGATGCGAAGCCCTGACCTTCAAAATGCTCACTGAATTTCTCCATCATATCAAGTTCAAGAAAGGTGTGAGACATCAGTTCCTCCAGTATTTGTGCCCTAAAGCAATAACATTTTCTTTCTCTGGAGTATCTTGAAATACTTGTGCATTAACATTCAAATAGAGGAAGAGAAACAAAAATGCCTTTGGCCCTACTTTGCCGAGAAGGAAATCTGTTGTTTCCTCCCTTCCACCTCTCCTCATGAACAGAATTAGTTATCAGAACCCTCCCTTAAGTGCTGCATGGAACTCTCTTAATGAGAAAGCATACAAATAATAATAATAATGAAAGCTAATATTTATTATTATTATCCTCTGTGCCATCCTCTGTGCCAGGCATTGTGCTAAGCATCTAACATCTCTTATTTAATCCTCACAACAAAATGCTATGATGGGGGACCTGTTATAATCTTCATTCCATAGGTGAGGAAACTCAGATGCAGAAAAATTAAGTATTTGCTTGAGGTCACATAGGTGTTACTGGTGGACTAATAATTCAGACAGTTTTCATTGTCAGGTGAAGATTTTCTCATTCTTCTCTGGTGCTAACTAGTATCAAGAAGAGATGGAAACTAAAGGAGTGCAACTTGATTTTTATTTTATTTTTTCTTGTTAGTCTATTACAGTTGTCGCATTTTTGCTACATTTTCCTCCCCTTTGCCCTCTTCCACCCAGCCCAACCCTGCTCCCACAGTCAGTCCCCACACCACTGTCCATGGGCCATTCAGGCATGCATGTCCTTTCAGTAGTCCCTTCCCCTTCTTTCAACCATCATCCCCCTCTCTCCTCCCCTCTGGCCTCTGTCAGTCCTTTCCACTCTTGCATGTCTTTGGTTCTATTTTGCTCCTTAGTTTATTTTGTTTATTAGATTCCTTTTATAAGTGAGATCATATGGTAGTTGTCTTTCACCAACTGGCTTATTTCACTTAGTTCCATCCATGCTGTCGCAAAAGGTAGGAGGTCCTTCTTTCTTTCTCCTTCATAGTGTTCTGTTGTTGTGTGCAACTTGATTTTTAGCCATCATTTCATTTATTTATTTTTATTTATTTTTAGGGAGAGGGGAAAGGAGGGAGAAAGAGAGGGAGAGAAACATCGATTGGTTGCCTCTTGCACACCCCCAACTGGGGACTTGGGCTACAACCTGGTCGTGTGCCCCAACCTGGAATTTAACTGGCGACCTTTCGGTTTGTGGGATGATGCCCAAATCACTGAGCCACACCAGCCAGGGCCATCATTTTATTTTTATTTTAAAATTTATTATTGTTAAACGATACATTTGCATAATGGAGTTCATATTTTATTTCGGTTCGTTTCAATTGCTCAGATTTCTTGGCTATCCAGCTGCCTTGAGAAGCCGCATTTTGTAATATGTAATTCTGTCTGGCAAGTGTTGGAGGTGACCAAGTAACATTCAGGTTAATCACATTCTGTATCTGCTTCCTTTGATGCTGGGTTTTGCCTGAGCCATGGTTATAGTCTGAAAGTTCTCCCAATAGCCAACCTGCCCTTCGTCTTCTGAGTCCTAGAAATGAGAACTTAGGCTTCTTAAAAAGAAAAATAACAGCAACAACAGACAGCACTTATGCCGTGCTGACCTATGCCAGGCACAGTACTAAGCACTCACAAAACCCCTATGAAGTAGTTATTATTATTGGTCACACTTTTCATGTGAGGAAACAGAGGCAAGAAAGATCAGACAGTATGTCCACGTTCACATTAAAGACACGTTGGCCCCTTGGGGTCGACCCAGTTTTGTGCTGTAGGCTTGGGAGAGTCCGTTATTAAATTTCTAGGAATTTGGAGAGCCAGTTGTGAAACTCGACCATTATTGACAACCACATTATATACATTTACAATTAGTTTTTTAAACAAGGTAATAAATATTTAGAACTTATTGCTTCCTAATTATATTGCTACGTTTGCCTATCATCTGTGTTCTTGAAGTTATTTGTGTCTCCCGTGTGCATATAATAGAAACATCAGACAATAACTTATTTAATACAGTGGTATGCTGCTGTTCATCTCTTTCCAATTCCATGCCTGTGACATCACATCGGTAGCTTTACATTTGAGTGGTGGGGTAGCGACACCATAGAAATCAGCAGTTGCTCCAAACAAAGCTTTTCGTTTTTCCTCCCAGAGAGCCCACTGTTGAATAGCATAGCACCACCCAACCTCTAGGTCCGGCCTTGTGAGCATGGGGCCTGAAGAACCTAAGGACAGATGGGTTGAAAAAAAATTTTTAAAGTGTGGTTAAGCAGTGCAGTTCCTGGAGACAAACTGCTATAAAAAAGTGAATGCATTGCCTCGGCATTTTGAGATTTTAGTTTTTCCTAGATCCCAAGCAGAGTAAAAGTCAAATTCAGGTAGTTTTTTAAAACATTTTACAATCCATAAGAGTCTTTTCTAAGACTCTCAGGTGAAGAGTATCTACACACACACACACACACACACAGATGTGTGTGTGTGTGTGTGTGTGTATTTTATTGCCGGTAGTTGCAAATTCTTACTAAAGTTTAGTTTCTAAACTTACTAAAGCTACTAAATCTTAATTGTTTTAGGAATATTTAAGGGCAACACCTTAGTCCAAACTGGAGTTGTTCATAATATGGTTCAATGATGACTACAATAAATTATCTTCTTGATTGAGAAGGGACATGCAGAAGAGGTGACTGTGCCTGTTTACTAGTCGATCTGACTCATTCATTCTTTCTCCTACATTCCGGGCACAGAGACAAATTTGGCAGCTGCATGCTACCCAAGGTCTCACGACACGTAGGAAGAAACAGCCATGTGAGCAACTAACCCCAAATAATGCAACAAGGAACGACATTTGACTCTTCGTTTTAAAATGTACTCTTTAGGATAATGCGACTACAATGATTATTTTGAAGAGTTAAACAACATGCTAAGTGTTTATGTGAGACAGGCTAGGAAGACACGATTAGTCCTGACAGGCTAAAATAAAGGTCTGTATACATTAACCTAAGGATGTCATTGTGGCAGAGTGTTATGTTTGTTCTTAAGGGAAGGGTGGATTTGTATATGAGTGCGGGGCGGGGGGGGTTCTTGGGGCTTTTGTGCATTTTTGTTTTGTTTTGCATTGCCTTACTGAGAAGAGGACCGCATTAAGCATGATATAAGGTATACAGTCTGTACCTGATCATGAAGTGTGTGGGGTTCATTGTAAATATCTCTCTGGACAAGAGATTTCGAAGAACTGGATTCAGACCTGGTTTTTGTTGCCAGTTACTTTGGGGAGCCATTTTCCCTCTCTGGATCAACTGTAAAACTTGAGGCTTAAATCAATGATCCATAAAGACCATTTGAACTCTAATACTCTGAGGTTATCTTGGGATAAAGATGGGGATAAAACTGAAGATTTGTATTGAGAGACATTTTTATCTTACAAGGTCCCAAGACTTGACTGCTCATGTTGAGAATGGAGGAAAAGATGGAGATGTTGGAGATCAGGATTACTGTCCATGCTACTGATGAAATTGGTCTATGAGAATCTTTCTAGGAGCTAATTACAGTAGCCTGGCCCAGGATGCAATTGAGTCATGGTGGGACAAATGATGCAATAAAACAATCCCAAGGTTAACTGTATTTTAAGTAGGGCTTAATTCTTTGGGACTGTACATTACATTTGCAGCAGAGGGCTATGGTGTAGGAGTTCTCTACATGTGAGGATTTGGAAGACCTGTCTCTTAAGTGCTTTTCTGTATCACCCTTTTTCATATGAAATGCCTATTTTACTTAGACCTGAATTTTCTTAAAATTCTTTATTCAGCCCTGGCTGATGTGGCTCAGTGGATTGAGTGCAGGCCTGTGAACCAAAAGGCCTCCAGTTCAATTGCTGTCAGGGCACACTTCTGGGTGGCAGGCCAGGTGCATGGTTGGGGGTGTGCAAGAGGCAACCGACCGGTCGATGTATTTCTCACAGGTTGATGTTTTGCTCCCTTTCTTTCTCTAAAAATAAATAAATAAAAGCTTTAAAAAAGTCTTTATTCATTATTACGCTCTGCATCTCTCCCAGCTTTGCCACCCCCCACCCCCGGCATATATCTCCCAGAACTTTTTATGTGTTGCTGCTTACAGCTATGTGACTTCACACCAATTCCCAGAAGAGCAAACATTTGTATGGATAACATGAAAAGCTACTGTTTAATTTTGTGATTTTTTTTTCCTGGTCTTTTTCTCCCCATGTGGAACTCTCATTGGTTTCAAAGAGTTACAAATACACCTCCGTTCTGTGTGTCTTTCGTGAATACCTGGGAAAGAGCTGTTTCAAAAAAGCATACATTTAGCATCCCTAGTGTTGGAAACACTTAGGGGCCAGAGCCAAGTGTGGGTGGACATGTGCAGCTCACATCGCGAGGCAAGAGGGGCCTCTTGCTCAAGTCTTACATGCCATTCGGAACTAGTGTATTTTTTTCTGACAGGGATGCCTTAAGGTATCAATCAGCTATTCGTTAACCATAGCAGAAGAGATGTTAACGTCCATCTTAATTTGGGCGCATTGTTAGGATTCGAGGAATGAATGTGCTATCTCTTGACTCTCAGATATTTATGCATCTCCCATGGTGAGGCTAAGAAATTAAAAACTCAAGATGTGCACATGAAGTCTGCATCTATGTAGACCAGGGTGTGAATTCAGAATGCTTCCACTTGTATGACTCACCAGCCTTAATACCCAGATTACTTATCCGTAGAACCCCTGTATTTCCAGAGTAAAATATTGATTGAGAAGAGGGGAGATGTTGATGGAGAGGGGGACACACTCTCTTGTTCATGCGTTGGATGTTGATACAGGAGGAAGGGACCAAAGCTCCAGGCAAAGGAAATAGAGACTGGAGTTCATTAAAAAAAAAAGCCTCAGAGGAATTTTATAGCCTTTTATTATTATAAAAGTGGTATATATGTAACAAATTGGAAAACAAAAACAAGCATGAATTTAAAAAAAAAAAACATATTCCTACTAACAAGAAACAACCACCATTAATTTTCAGTGTATATCCTTTTATATCTTTCTCTGTGTGTGTTCGCTAAATGAGATCACACTGTACTTGCTTTTTTTACTCAACAGTCTACCTTTCCAGTTAGGTTGTATTCCATTTTCATCCCATAAAATACAATTAGATGAACTTCAAATTCCCCACTGACCCCAAAATGCCATGTACAGGATCTAACCTAGGACCCCTCTGGCATCTACTTTTGTCCCTTAAGTCTCAACTTGAATGTCACACAGCTACCACACAGACAGATTGAAGACGCTAAGCCAGTTGTCCTGCAGGCCAATTGCCCTTTCTGGTTGTGTTAGGCTGTTTCCTCCTGATGTTGTTTAGCCCATTCCTCTACCTCTGGTGTCTTCTCTAAATCAGAAGTTTGATTTTGAGTTGAAGGTTTGGAGTGAGAGACAGTAAGTACCTGAAGATTTTGTGAAGATCAAGAAATAATAATGATGTGCAAAAAATACATCAAATGCCAAGAAACAGGGGAGAAAAACACAGTAAAAGGATC
>PVJD01005757.1:0-109783 GCA_004026545.1 Mormoops blainvillei
CCCGTATATGTTCCTTGACCACCCTTCCCGTTTCCTCTTGTCTTCCCCTCCCCCTCTCCTCTGTTCAATGTCAGTTTGTTCTTCGCTTCAGTGTCTCCAGTTACATTTAACTTGCTTGTTTGTTTTGTTGATTAGTCTCCACTTGTAGGTGAAATCATATGATATTTGTCTTTCACCACCTGGCTTATTTCACTTAGCATAATGCTCTCCAGATCCATCCATGCTGTCATGAATGGTAGGAGCTCCTTCTTTCTTTCTGCTGTGTAGTATTCCACTGTGTAAATGTACCATAGTTTTCTGATCCACTCATTTACTTAAATCTTCTGTTAAGGAGAGAAACATGTTTCCAGGAGGAAAGGCTTCTATAAAGAGAAATTCCATGACAAATAGATGAAGTCTGGCACACTTTCAAAAGCATAAAAGGAAGACAACTTGGCCCAAATAATTCAACTGATTTGAGTGACTCTCAAACGATCCAGAAACCATGATGTTTCTGTGTTTAGAAATTTATGGAAGCTTTTATATTCTGAATAGGTAGACACTTCTGAGACCTACATTTCACCCATTTTGATCTGTTTTTCATCTATTAGTTACCGAAAGAGAGATGTTAAAGTCTCCAAATATCATAATAAATTTGTCTCTTTTTCTTGGTTATGCTTTCGGCTTTACCCCAGGTATTTTGATGTTATGTTATTAGGCATGTAGATATTAAGATTTGTTATGTCTTCTTGGTAATCCCTTATCAAAATGTAATGTTCTTTATCCTTGATACTTTCTTTCATTTTTAAACTATGTCTTTTCTGAAATCAGTACAGATTGTCTAGCTTTCTTTTGATTAATGTTATCATGGTATATGTTTTTCCTTTTCTTTACTTAAAAAGACATGTATTTTTAGGGTATTAGTTTGCTAAGTACTATTTTATTTTTAAAAAATTTTAACAGCTTTCTGGGATATAACTTATATACCATGCAACACCTATTTAAAATACATCAGTGTTTTAAAATATATAAACATATGTGTGTAACTGTCGATCAATTTTTATCACCTCAAAAAGAAATCTCATATTCTTTAGCTTTCACTTCCTCCCCATATCCTTCACCTAGTCCTGAGGCACCAATGATATCTTTCTGACTCAATAGATTTCCCTATTTCAGATTTGCATATGAATGTAATGTTAAAATATTTGGTATTTTGTGACTGATTTCTTTCACTTAGCATACTGATAGAGCATGCATCAGTACTTCAGTCTTTTTTATGTCTAAGTAATATTTCATTTTATGGTGTTATATAAATGAGTTAAAGATAGCCCCTGTGTATTTACCTGTATATTTTCACAGCATATATTTCGCAGCAACCAGGTCCTTTAGCTCAAGCCCACTGGCACCAAATTCACATTCTTACACATCCAAATTTTTTAAATAAATACAATTCTAACCATACAGAGACCACCTGATTTACATACCTCACAAGGTATGTAAATCCAGCTAGCTATAGATAAGGCAAACCTTAGGATTATAAAAAACTCCAAACCACCACTGCCCTTCAGGGTTCTCCAATCCAGAGACTACCTTTCATGCCAGGCAATTAATGCATACACATTTGAACTAATCAATTTAATCAACTAATCAAAAAGGCTCTTCTGAGACCCACATCCTGATGCCATCACACTCCTGCAATGTCAGTCTTGAACATCTCTGAAGTGGAGATCTCCACCTTCTTCCTCATTGGGATCCCAGGGATGGAACATGCTCACATTTGGGTCTCCATCCCCATTTGCCTCACATACCTCATGGCCATCCTGGGGAACTGCAGCATCATCTTCTTCATAAAAACGGAGACCTCTCCACATGAACCTATGTACTATTCCTCTCCATGTTGGCCTTTTCTGACCTCAGACTGTCCATCTCCTTGCTTCCAACCATGCTGAGAATCTTCTTGTTCAATGCTACTGGAATTTCCCCCGATGACTGCTTGGCACAGGAATTTTTCATTCATGGATTCTCAGCCATGGAGTCATCAGTTCTTCTTATCATGTCAATAACTTTATAGCCATCCACACCCTCCGAGCTACACCTCCATCCTGACCAGTGACAGAGTCATTAAAAGTGGTCCTGTATTTGCTATAAAAAGCATCTTATTGGTCTTTCCTCTTCCTTGTATTCTAAACAGGCTGAGATTCTGTAAGAAAAGCCTTTATTTCACTTCTGCTGCCTCCACCAGGATGTCATGAAGCTGACCTGTTCTGACAACAAGGTCAATTTCATCCATGACCTGTTTGTGGCTCTAGCAGCTATGTTAGACTTGGTGTGCATTTCTGTGTCTCACATGCTGATTTTGAAAACCGTATTCGTCACAGCCTCCCACAAAGGCCGCCTCAAGGTCCTCAATACTTGTGTCTCCCCCCTTTCTGCTGTGATCATCTTCTATACGCCTATTATCACATTGGCTGCCCCATTCTCGCTTTGCCAAAGTGTTTCACCAGTTATTAGGGTCATCGTAGCTGGTATCTTCCTTCTGGTTCCCCCACTAATGAACCCCATTGTGTACTCTGTTAAGAGTCAGTGGATTAGAAACCTGATCCTCATGAAATTATGTGAGAAACAAGGTTGATGGGAAATTTCAGCCATAAAGAATGCTCAGCTTACTTGGCAATTTCTGAACAAAAGTAGGGATTCAAGAGTGACAATAAAGTAATAGAGACTGAATACAAAAATGCATTAGACATCCTCAGTAAATCCATCAAATTTCAGTTCGTTAATTAATTAAGAAGCAACAACATTCTAGGTTGGATTCCTTGGGAGTTAGGCTTGGAGTCATTTAGACTTACAACTGTTTCCCACCTTCTCTCCCGTTTTTATGTCTCCACTCAACTTGTCCACCAGCTGTATACACACATCAACATCAACTGTAGCAGCAAAGCCCTCATTATCATTACAGAATATTTTAATGTACTTGATTTTTAAAAAATGTTCATTTTGAAATAAACAACCGTGGCTCTAATGAGCTCAGGAGAGACCGGCTCTGAAGAAAGTGTGCTGGAAAAGTAAGTATATGCCTGCAACAAGGCACAAAGTGAGCATCTCCTTACACACCTATTGCGTGTACATTTGTTTATGAACTTAACCAGAAATTCCAATAAGCCACTAAAAATGCCCCTGTCCTCCAGGATTGTAAAGTATACTTGGAAATATGAGCCTCGTGTATACAAGACCATTAAAATTAAGTGGAAAAATAATTAATACAAGAATGTTTCATTCATTCATATTTTCAAGCTTCTGCAATACATTTAGATAATTCTTTCCATTGATATGCATATTGGTTCATCTGTCCCTCATCAATGTTTGTCTAGCATCTGTTATTTACCACTGTCATAGCACTAACCAACTGTATTATTTATTTAGATAATAAATAATAGATAATCAAAAGCATACCAGTCTTAAAGTTTAGTCAGTTTTGAAGTTGTTAATAAAAGGTATGCTGGAGTGGGAGGGGGTGGTAAGTGGGGCAGGAGAGAGCAATGGGGGAAATTGGGACAACTGTAATAGAACAACAATAAAAAAAAGATATGCTAGAAAAGCAAAAGAATCAATTAGATTGTATCTAAAAAACCTATTAATAAAGAGCTCACTTGTTCTGCTCATTAACTACATAAGACAGAGATGAAAATAAAAGTTAGCAAGAATAGTATTCAAAATAAATAAAAAAATGGAGAAATCTCATGTATACGAGAGATCTAGCGAAGTTCTCACTGAAGGCTGGCTCCCTAATGGCGCTTAGATCGATTTTGCATAAACACCAGTACCATTAATTAACATTCAACTCTTCAAAGAATGATTCCTATGTAAGGTACACCCTTCCTCATTACATGTGTCATAAAACCAAGTGATAGTATTTTAAGTGACAAAAACATTTTTGGGTGTGAAGTAAAAGTTGCAAGAACAAGGGGACCTGTGACATTCTAAATCCTTAGGGATCCTTAGCATTGCCAGCTCTCACTCTGTGCCCCTCTGCCTGCTTCTGTCAGTATTTCGAATGAAGGAAAACAATGGTCACAAGGTGAAGAAATGAGAGCTGCGAGGGCACTGCTTCTGTTGCAACCAGTGGAAAGAGAGAACTCCACTCTTGGTTCCTCTTAGTGATCTAGTGAAAGAACTACACAGTGCACTTTCCTTAAATTAACATCCATCCTTAAAAAAGAACTGACCTTGATACTCACAGATATAAAGTTAATGTGATTGGTAAAACTGGGTCATGTGTCAATCCCAGTGGCATTACCAGAGTCACTGTGACTAAACAGAAGAAATTTCTCTCCCTAGGAGTTTCAGAGAAGTGGCATTTGGTAGGAATAAACAAAATTAAATAAACAAAACAAAACAAAGCCAGTATTTGTGTACAAAAACTTGAAAGATGGCAAAATGACCTCAGTGAGAACAAATATAGAATATCATACTAATCCAGAATATCATTTAATGGAAATAATTAGCAAATGATACATAAAAAATCTGTCAACGGATTAGCCTGTAGGAATTTTGTTTGGAGCACTTAGAAAGTGAGGACATCTTTGTATCACACCAAGGATTAGAAACCAATGTACTTAATAGTGATCTTGAATCTTCATGGAAATTTTGTCACCTTCAGAATGCTATAATTTCAAAATACATTTTGTTAGAGTATAGTTGGCATGCAATGTTATATTAACTTCAGGGGTACAACATAGTGATTTAACATTTATATATTTTATGATGTGATCACCACAGTAAGTCTAGTAACGTGGCATTTAAAAATAATAAGGACCCCAGTCAGATTGGATTAGGGCCCCACTTTACTACAGTATGAACTATTTTTAACTTAATTATATTTGCAAAGACCCTATTTCCAAATAAGTTCACATTCTGAGGTATTGGGGGTTACTTCAATACACAAATTTAGAGGGGACACAACTAAACTGATAACAAAGACTAAACAAAAAATATCAATCATAGATGAAGATAAAGTAATTTTCAGTTACAGAAAGAATTTGAAACTGTAACTGACACAGAGAGATCTGATCAGATCACTGGGAAAGCGTGGGGAGGGGTTGTAGGAAGAGGATGCCCAAGGCAATGAATGGTAAACAGCCTGGGACAGGCTTGGCTGAGAAGCTGAATGCCTCCAGAGCACATGGGCTTATGGGTGAGAAGATTTGAAATAAAAGAAGCATTCTTGGACCCTCAGCGCTGGCTGGCTCTGGCTCTCAGGCTCTTCTTCCTAGGGGATGCCTGGATGATCGCGTTGTAGCATTTCCCAAAAGATGGTATTTTAAATAGGAAGGAATTTGGGGCACAACCAAGGATTGGGCTGACCTGGCAGAGGGTGGCAGGTTTATTCTTTGGGTGTTCTATAGGGAACAGGCTCTGAGGTAGAAAACTGCCATTCTTCCAAAGTTGTGCATCTTTTTTTATGTGATGTTGTTTTAGTTTGTAAATGAATCCTATAGAGATAAGATAACTAAAAACTAACAGGAGGAATGCTAGGAGAACCCAGGTGTTGATAGCTTTAAGTGATTAAAGCTGTGACCTGATAGGCTTAAAAGACCTCTTTTGAAAAAAGACTCCTTTCCTTTATCACCTAACCTTTGCCCCTGGAATTTTGCCTAGAGGGTAGCAGAGGGCAGCAGGACCCCAACTACTGTTTGGTAACATATCTCCCCCACTTACCCTATCTTTGGAAAGTACATAGGGTGTGTTCCAGGAAAACTAGGAAGTCATCTGTGAAATGGGAGGATATGAGGTATGAGCAACAGTGAATCCGAAACAGGAGAGCAAGTACAGGCTGTTCGCAGCTGGGCACAGGAAAATCAACCAGCTTTGACTGGTGCTGCAGAATTAAGGCCACTGGGAGGGAGGCCTCCCAGAAAGAAAAAACAAAAGTAATTAAATCTATATTTGTTAGAATACTTTTCACATTGTAGATTTCTGGAAAAAAAAATCCAAACTGTCTTAGTCACTACAGGGAATTTATTTGCTATTGCAGTAACAAAGATGTGGGTCTGCTTTCACATAAATATAGTTTGAGTAACTATAATTTGTTACTGGGAAACAAGTTTGTTTTAATATTTGCTATTGAGATTCTGTGTCTCATCTTGATCCTTCTAAAATTAGCTCCTTTTATGGATTCGAGGTATTTTTTAGCAGCTACCAAGATTAAATGCACCGAAGTTCACACTCACAGAGCAAAAAATGTGCCTTTTGCCTATCTTAAAATTAATTCTAGTTATGCATGAAGACCTCACTTGGCCCAAGAGAATATTTCAGGGTATATGTACAGGAAGACAAAAATTGTAAACTTACCAGAGGAGATGGCTTTAATGATCTTGGCCAGAAGACTGGCAACGTCAGATGAAAGATATTACTTCTCACATGTTGTATTCAATACCTTCTTTCTTAAGCCAGATGCTGTCTTAGGGAAGTTCCCAGAAACTTAATAAAGAGATTAATACTGTGCAATAAAAGGATCTAATTCTTTCAATATAAAAAAATCACATTTTAGTAGGATCCACAAGATATATACATGATTGACTCAGAGAAGAAAATATTTAATATCATTAGAGATTTCAGAAGAAAAATGGCTGTAGAATTTGTAGAATATAAGTGATTCTTCCATCTGTTTTGCATAAATAATATCTGTGGAGTTGTTCTTGTGAACCAAAACCAATAATAATAATAATAACAAAAACAATAATAATAATAAAATCGATCACTTATCATATATATGACACTATTCTAAATGCCTCAGAAACATTTCATTTATATCTCAGATCTACTCAATGGTGGAAGCACTATTTTCATTCTCATTTTATAGTGAAGGAAATTGAGGAATAAAAATGATATGTAAGTCATCCAAAGTCACTTAGGTAGTATGTGGCAGAGCCAGGATTTGGACACCAGGACTCCGAATGTCAGATTGAAATTTACACTCTTACCAGTAGGGCTTTTGAAATTTGTACATGCAAAATTGTGGTAGAGATGTTGAGGAATTCACATACAGAAAAAAGTGTGAAAAAAAATCATTGATCCGTGTCCTTCATGCTAATCAGAGAAACTCAAAGCAATAAAGAGAAATAGTAATGTTTAAAACCATAAAAAGGCCTCCCATACTAGTTAAGATATTTGAAATTAAATTGCCTGGTTTCTTCTACATAGAAGGTCAGTAGCCTATAGAATTGGGCTGCATATTCACTAACGTGGAACTATAATTATCTATTTTCACATGCGTTCAGTATAAATGACAATCACTGTGTTTTATCCCCGCTTTTCACTTTTGTTTACCTATTTTAGCTTGCTTCTATATGTCTTGGGCTTTTCTTTTTCTGGAACAGAATCTAGAAATCTGTGAGCAGTATCTGCAAACTCAGCCCCAGAGCTCTGTGTAAAATTGGGGTTAAATGGGATGTATTCCAGAAAAACCCCTTGGGTGCTAGAAGCCTCTTATAAACATACCTTCCCCTTGCTCAGGAAGAGGAGTACATGCTGTGAGGCTTGGTGCTTTGTGTAAGTGTCAATTGCTGTGGAAGAAAGAGTCGAATTGGCTGCTGGTTTGTGGTGAATAATTGTGGGAGTAAATGGAGAGATACATGGGCAGAGCAGGCTGAGAACTGGGCCAGGGAGACAACTAGGTAGGAAAAAAAAATACATCTATATCTATATAGATATAGATATATGTAGGTTTTTTAAAGATGGTAAGATAATCTTTAAAACCTCTCAGAAACATCCAAGGCATTTAATATTATCCTGTCAGTTGCCTTGGATGAAATCAATTCATGACAATAGGAAGAAAGGAGGCTAAAGAGGACCTACTGTTGAGAGTGGGCTCCGAATGTTGCTCCAAAATAAGCAACAAGGGTGTAGGAGCCTTGGCTTTGGCCATCACCTTCCTGCTAGGCATTCTTTTTCAACTGGTCAGCATGCCTGCTTTTATGGAACACAGGTAAAAGTCAGTGCACCTGGCAGCCCTTGCTCTCTTTCTCTTGGCTGTAGCTCATAAAAGTCAGCTTTTTATTTTATTTTTTTACCTCAGTATGTTTTCTATATTAAAAAAGATAATTAAAAGTGATAAGCAAAGCTATACTGAGGAAAAAGGGAAGGGTTTCTGTGCTTTAATTACAAGTGCCATACCACACACCCAAGGGTAAGTTTCTTTCCATCATTCTGAGTGGCTCGATTCATTCCATAGCATTTCGAAGGCATCATTTGAGTGACTTTCTCCTTGTCCTTCGGATAATTATAGAAGTAGTTTCTTCTCTGTTGAGACACAGCTATTCCAGAGAGCTATAGAAATACCTTGGTTAATACCAAAATCGTATGGAACTTTCAGGGTTTTCTACCTAGATTTCCAGTGTCTTGAACTGTTAGAGGAGTAACCAAGCAAGTGTGTGCTCTATAGCAGTGGAAATATTAACACAGGTAAAATTAATGGGTACTCTGATATAGTGTGGATACTGAGCAAAAGTGGGCGAATGGCATTAGATAGCTCTCCTCCTTTTTCCAGATGATCCTCTGTGTAGTGTGTAACTCATGGACAATTACTGTTTCTGCTCCTGGCCAGGCATCTCAAGGAGCCAACACTTGTCTGAGAACATGTGACTGTATCTCATAACCTGATTTGGTGTCTGTGAGTTGCTCCTGGGTGTGGGTCAGAGTTTTTCTGTATGTATCTCATGGTGAATAATGCGTCAGGAGAATTCAGATTTTCATTGTGTGAGTACTTATACACTTGGACCTATGATTTGTTTTTTTTTATGGATTACTTAAAGGCATTTTTGACTGCCTCTGTAGTGTATTAATTTGGCACTGGGCGCAGCCTTGATGTTTTCAGGGTCGCTCATGAGAGAGTGGATTTCCCAGAGTGGGTTCACACCCTGTTCTCTTCCAAAGTAAACAGTGAGCTCTAATTATTTGAGCTCTGCATTGAGCTTGCTGCAAACTTCTGTGTCTGGAATTAGAACGCAGTCAGCAGGCAGAATGGACTCTGAATATGACCTGAGCCTGACCTACTAATTGACCCCGGGGCAGGTTCAATAAATGTGCTTGAGTAATAGGCCTCCTCATGTAGTAAACATGCCATCAACTCCAGCTGAAATACTAAGCAAGCGATTGATGGACCATCTCTTTCTTATTCTGATCTCTTCTCCTGATAACTTCTCCTTCTCTCTTTCATTTGTTTTTCCCCACAGGAGGAGCAGCTTTATCTCCTTTGATCTTTGACCAGTGACAAAATGGCATGTCTCAACAGGAGCCTTCTCCGCCCAGCCGCATTTTTCCTCATTGGAACCCCAGGTCTGGAAGAGGTCCGTGCCTGGGTCTCCCTGCCTTCCTGCTGTTCACCTTGTGGCCTTACTGGGCACTACCGCAATCCTGCTCGTCATCAAGGCCGAGCACATGCTCCGGGAGCCCCTGTTCTGCTTTCCGGCCGTCCTTTCGACAATTGATTTGGCCCTTTCTACAACCTCTGTGCCCCGGATGCTGGGTATCTTCTGGTTTGATGCACACGAGATTAACTTTGGAGCTTGTGTGGCTCAGATGTTTCTGATCCATGCCTTCACGGGCATGGAAGCTGAGGTCTTACTGGCCATGGCCTTTGACCGTTACGTGGCCATCTGTGCTCCACTCCATCACACGACCATCTTGACCTCCCGGGTGCTGGTGGGCATCAGCTTATGCATTGTAATTCGTCCAGTTCTACTTATACTTCCCATGATCTATCTCGTCTACCGCCTACCCTTTTGCCAGGCTCGGATAATAGCTCATTCCTACTGTGAGCACATGGGCATTGCAAAGGTGTCCTGTGGAAACACCCATATCAATGTTATCTATGGGCTCTTTGTTATTTCTTTCTTTGTTCTGAACCTGGTCCTTATTGGCATTTCCTACATTTACATTCTCCGTGCTGTCTTCCGCCTCCCTTCACAGGAGGCACGGCTAAAATCCCTAAGCACGTGTGGCTCCCATGTTGGGGTCATCTGTGTTTTCTATATTCCCTCAGTCTTCTCTTTTCTCACTCACCGATTTGGGCATAACATACCCCCCTATGTTCATATTCTTGTTGCCAACATCTATTTGGTAATCCCACCTTCACTTAACCCCATCATTTATGGTGTAAGAACCAAACAGATTAGAGAGCGAATGCTCCATGTCTTTACTAAAAAATAAGACTCCTGTCACATTCTTTTACTAATAATTTTGCAGGGAAATCTTGTGTGTTCTTTCCTTAATGAATGTCTTCTGCTCCTAATGTACTGCTGCCAGGTTGTGAAACTAGTTCATTTTTCTTAGCTTTGACTAATGGATTCTAAGATTTGTAGAAACTTCATTGCATCTTAAGTTCAAAGGCTAATGGACTATCTGGGAAAGAAATTGTATGGCCTCTGTCTGCATATCTTCATGCAGAATCCTTGATAGCACAAGGGTGCTTCTTTTCTGGGGCAAGAACCTACCTGGGTCTTTTGTGTTTTATAATTAGAGAAAAGAAGCTGTGAAAATTTGACCTTATATCTTCCTTAATTAAGTAATTTATTTATTTATTCATTCATTTCAATTACATTTATTTTGTATTTATTGTATGTCTTGAATCATTTTAATTGCTAGGGATAAATCAATGAACCAGACTAACACTAGCCTTGTGGAGCTTTCATTCTGTTGTGCATTTAGAAAAAAACCAAGTTCATGGGTTCAAGAAAATCATTGCCAAATCTGTAGCTTGAATTGGAATGGTCTGCCAAGTACATAAGACTCACTGGAATGATAGCCATAAAGAACATATATGCAAAACTGTTTCTCAGTAATACCAACAGTACCTGCACTGACTACCTCTCTGCACGCAGGCCCATGGTATTAGCACAAAGTGGTCTTGTGATTGAATTACATATAGTATTTCTATCTATCCATCTAGCTATGTGATGCAATCTGGCTTTTGTCTATTATTTCACTCAATTTTATTCTCAATCGACATTTGTCTCTAAAATACTCCATTCCCAAATGTAAGGCCTCTCATTCCAGACCTATAACCTGTATCTAGATTCCTTGCTAACTTTAATGTACAAGTTATAAAAAACAATTCTTTTATATGAGACAGAGGGATTTTAATTAATTTAATAATGCAATTTTTAAAGACCAAGCAATGACCTTTTGAATCACCAAACTCACCACATTGGCTTACATTTAAAAATGTAGCATGATTTTATCTTTTTCAGACATTTTATAAAAGAAACTAAAACAAAAATATAGCAAATATCTTTTGTTCCTACACTTCACAAAGTAATAATTTTTAATAGCACATTTCTCTGAAAGATAATGCTTAATGAAATATATACAGGATAAATTTGAAATCACCTTCAACACAATCCCAACACATTTTCTCTACTATTTTTCCAGAGGTAAAGCCTAGGATGTGTTTTTCTAACATCACACTACAAATTTTTTCAGCTTTACAATGACTACAGTATTTTAATTAGATGTTATTAATTTATGTAGATTAAAATATTTTGTGTTTTGTTTTATAACTGATTTTATTTATGTGTTCATCTATTAATAGATATTTATATAATTGTTATTTAATTAGAAAACATGCTGCATATCTTTTCTTTTTTTTGGTAAATTTTTAATAGATATCTTACCCAGGTTTTATATTTTGAGATAGAATTATTAGGTAAGAGGATTATAACCAATTAGAACAGATTTCTGCTTTCTTGATCTTTGGTTTTGATCTTTTATTTTTAAAATTTCATATTTTCCAATATTTTCTTTTTACAACTTTATGCTTTCCTAATTTAACTTCCTTTACTAACATTAAAATTAGTGTTTTAATTCAACTAATTTATGACTGCCCTACTATTAAAAAAAACAAAGAATTTAGTCTTCTCATTTTCTGTTTTTCTTGTATACCTATATCACTCATGTTGGAATTGTCTGAAATTCTGTTTCCAGGTTAAAAAAAGCTTTTTAAATGACCATTTTAATTTAAATATATATATATAATAATTTGTTTCTGCAACAAATCTTTTTGAATATCTTCTTGCTCTGGGATTCACAATCTTCAAAAGGAATGTATTTATTATCTCCCAGCCAATGTATGCCACTAGCCACAAATCCACCTGTTCTTGTAATAATTAATTATACCATTAACCTAAATATGTTCTTATTTGCCCTCATATTTGAATAATCAAAATTTATAGAATCTTGGAATTTTTTCTTGGCAACTATAACATGGTAATAAAACATGAAAAACAACCATTTTATTACTGTGTTAAAATTATTTTTCCTTGTGTTCTTTGGAAATAATCTAAATTTTGATGTTCCAAAATTTCATTAGATTAAATCTAGATTTATAGTTTTTAAAAAACCATGTTTGCTCTTCACTTGGCTCTTACATTCTGAGCCTATGTGTCTATTACTTCTAGGAGCTTTCAAACTTAATTATTAAAAATATATTTTTCCCAATTTTCTTCCCATTTTTTTAATAAACACTTTAAAGTTGAAACTCCTTATCACTCTTTCTTCCCTTCCACTACTTTATCTATTTCACTTGGTCCTTGAGACTCCATCCAACTATTCTTAAAAGCCACATTTTTATTTTTAGCAGTTTTTATTTCATTCTTTAGTTCCTAAATATAATTATTTTCAACAAAAATTTCTATGCTCAATCTTTTTCTTGAAAGCCTATACTCTTTTATGATTATAATTCATCCTCTCTCTGTCTCTCTGTCTCCCTCTCCCTGACTCCCTTCCAACTCTTTAAGGCTGCTAACTACATGTATTTGAAACCTGAATTTGTTTATTGTTTTTAATATGTTCGTATGACTTCTATTATGTAGTTTAATCGATAGCACCCACATTGAATATGGCAAAACAATTAGATGAGAGGAGATAGAGATGGGAAATATAAAGGATACAAGAGAAGACATGGTGGTGCTGGAGAAGATGAAGTTCATAGGACTAGGAGTTGATAGGACAGAGAGGATGAAAAAGAGGTAAAGAAATGGTGGTGGGTCCTTCTTCTTTCTCTCCTTTCAGGTAAAGTAAACTTTAACCTTGACTCTGACACCATCTGCTTTCTCAGCAAGGAAGAGGGATAGGAAGAGGAGTTACGAGGAGATGGTAAATAAAAAGCAGATCAGGGTGACAAGGACAAAACCTTCCCCTAGACAACGTAGATTAGAATACCTACCCTCCCACCCATGGAGGGATATGAACTGGTTTATATTTAATTCTATTTCACACAGTCTCTTACTATATTATTTGCTCTGTTTTAATGTTGTAGATTTGGGAACTATTTATTGTGAGTTTTTCTTTGCCATGTGGTTTCTTGTTAGACTTTTCAAAAAGTATGATGGAACAGCCTTTGCAGGTTTCCTTAGAAATTATGTTCTGATGAGGATTTGCATGTAAGCATCTTACTCTGAAGTTGTGGTAAACAGAATAATCCCCACTTAAAGATGTCCATATCCTAATCTCCGTAATCTGAATGTTATGTTTTATGGCAAAGAGGAATTGAGGTTGCAGACTGCAGACAGAATTAAGGTTGTTCATCAGTTGAATTTCAGATTGAGGGAGTATTCTGGACTATTCGAGTAGGTACTGTGTAATTACATGGGTCTTCAAAAGTAGACAATGGAAGAAAAAGAATGAGAGTTAGAGAAGGAGATGTGATGACAAAAGCAAAACCAGAGTAATATCGTATGAAAAGGGCTGACCCCTTCCATGTTGGCTTTGAAAATGGAGTAGAGAGCCATGAGTTAAGGAGCCTAGGCCACCCACAGAAGCTGGAAAAAGCAATGGGAAACATTCTCCCCTAGGGTCTCCAGAATGGAATACATGTAGATATCACGTAGATATGAAGATTTCAAGTACCATGTAGATATCATGATTCTATATGAGTCATGGTATCTATGGTTCTGTTTCTATTCTGTTTTTCAGTTTATTTTGTTCATTAATTCCACCTATAAGTTAGATCAGATGGTATTTGTCTTTCACTGACTGGCTTATTTCACTTAGCTTAATATTCTCCAGGTCCGTCCATGCTGTCTCAAAAGGTAAGAGTTTCTTCTCTTTTTACTGCTGCATAGTATTCTATTGTGTAAATATAACACAACCCTTTTATCCAACTTATCTGTTGATAGGCACTGAGGCTGTTTCTAGATCTTGGCTATTGTAAATAGCACTGCTATGAACACAGTGGTTCATATATAAATTTTTTTTTTTTTGGTATTGGTGTTTTGGGATTCTTAGGATATATTTCCAGAAGTGAAATCTCTGGGTCAAAAGAGGAGTTTGTTTTTAATTTTTTGAGGACCATGTTGTTTTCCACCGTGGCTGCGCCAAAATGTCTTCCCACAAACAGTGTACTAGGGTTCCCTTTCCTTCACATCCTCGCCAACACTTGTTGTTTGTTGATTTATTGATGGTAGCCATTCTGACAGGTATGAGGTGATATCTCATTGTGGTTTGAATTTGCATCTCTCTGATGGCTAGTGATGTTGAGCATTTTTTCATATGTCTATGGGCCTTTGTATGTCCTTTTGGAGAACTGTCTATTCAGGTTCTTTGCCCATTTTTTAATTGGATTGTTTGTCTTTCTGGTATTGAGTTATATTCTTCCCCCACACAAAACTCTTGCACCAGAGGGCTTCACAGGTGAATATTACCAATTATCCAAAGAAGAACTAACACCTGTATTTCTCAAACTATTCCAAAAAATTCAAGAGGAGGGAAGACTCCCAAGCTCTTTTTTATGAGGGCAATATTATACTAATTCCAAAACCAGATAAAGATACAATATAGAAAAAAAATTACAGGTCAATATCCCTGATCAACATAGATGCTAAAACCCTCATTAAAATATTAGCAAACTGGACCTAGTAATATGTTAAAAAGATTATACGTTATGACCAAGCGGGATTTATTTCAGGGGTGTAAGGTGGTTACAATATTCACAAATCTACAAATGTGGTATGTTACTTAAACAAAATGAAAGACAAAAAGCACATGATCATATCAATAGATGCAGAAAGAACATTAGATAAAATCCAGCATGTATTCATGATAAAAACTCTCAGCAAAATGGGAATAGAGGGAACAAACCTCAACATAGTACAGGTCCTATATAAGAAACCTACAGCCAACATTATATTCAATGGACAAAAACAAGACAGAGATGTTGGCTTTCACCACTTTTCTACACCACATCAATAAAATAAATGATTAACCCATATGATCATTTCCATAGGTGCAGAAAAAGATTTTGACAAAATCCAACACAAAATGGTTAGCCACTTTGGAAAATAGTTCAAATATTCTTCAAAATGTTAAACATAGACTTATCATATGATCCAGCATTTCCACTCTGTGGTAAGCACCCAAGAAAATTTAAAACTTATGTCCACAAAAAAACTTGTAGATGAGTGTTCACAGCAGCATTATTCATAACAACCCCAAAGTGGGAACAAACCAAATGCCCATTAACTGATCAGTAGATAAACAAAATGCATTATATTCTGAAATGAAATATTGTTTGGACATAACAAAGGTTAAGTACTGATACATGTTATAAAGTAAATGGGCCTTGAGAACATCATGTTGTGTGAATAAACCAGACACCAAAGGCCATGTCTTGTGATTCCACCTGTATGAAATGCACAGACTAGGCAAATCTGCAGTGACAAATGTAGATTAATGGTTATTATTGGTGGGGGGATGAGGCACTAGGGATTAACTACCAAAGGGCATAGTGTTTTTGGGGGGGTAATAAAAACATTTTGAAATTATATTCTGCAATGGTTTCATTCATTATGTGGATATCAATGCTTCAGCATCCAGCTATCTCTAAAAATGTTGACCATGTCTGTGGTTAGAAAGACCCACTCCCTGAAATGAAAGGCAAATTGGGGTTCCTTAGTAAGTTTTCAGAAGAAGTAATGTATACTCTACATAGATGTATTTTTAGATGTGTATATAGCTACATGTGCATGGACTATAACTGAAGACCTTACAATAACCTTCTAGAACCTTTAATAGTTTTATTGAAACAAAATAGGCTCAAGATCCAAAAAGAGAAAAAGGAAGCAGTGTAATATATTAATAGCATAGATTTTGAAATCAAACATTTCAAAAACATTTGAAATCAAACAGTTCAAATTCCATCTTTGTTACTTTCTAGATGTAAGGACTTGGGAAAGTTGCTAAAATTTTCTGTAACTTTAAGTTTTCCATCTGTATAATTGAAATAAGCATAGTAGTTATGTCATAGGGCTGTTCTTTTGAAGAGTAAAGAATATGTAAAAAGAATTTTGAACATACCCAGCACATAACTCTTAACACTCATACTTAATAATACATTGAATACAATGGTCCTCATAGAACAATAAGATAAAGGTCTTTGGCAGAAAAGTTTCACAGGAAATAAAAGGTTAAGTGTGTATCTTTAGGGGGAGAAGATGGTAGCTGAGCAGGTAGAAGTTACACTCACCTTCTCCCAGGCCCCAACTGGAATTACAACTATATTATGGAACAATCAACCTGAATAACCAACTGAAGAGTAGTGGAACAGAAACTTTACAGCCAAAGATGTATAGAAGAAACTGCATTGAAACTGGTAAGAAGGGTGGGGAAGTGAAAAGCTCTGGCCTCTCACCCACGTGTGGTGGCTGAATATCCAGAGGGATTCTCTGGGGTGACCCTGAGGAATACAGGGTTTCAACCCATTCTGGGCTCTCCAGACTAGAGCATCAGAGCTGAGAAGAGGCACCCACATAACATTTGGCTATGAAAATTGGTGGGGATTCTGTCCACCAGAGACAAGGGTCTGCTAGAAATCCAGGTGTTTTCTTAGAGGGCCAGCACATAAAATCTTTTTTGCAGCCATCCAGCTCATGCTCTGGCAGAGGGAGGGTGGTACGGCATGGACTGGAGTCTGACTGGTGCTTGAGATTCTGCCCCACCACAAAGGTCCATGGGCACAGGGAGGGTGGCAGCTGACTTTGGTGTACCCTGATGCTGTTGCTGGGTAGCCTCAAAACCAGCATGGGTGCTGAATTTGAATCTGTATCAGTCTGGTGAATACCACTCCTCCCTACCTGGTAGCTCATTGAGAACCTTCCATAAGCAACTCCCTCAGGCTATTTCAGTGACTGAGTCCAACAGACATCTAACAGGTGACACTGGATCTTGGGGAGGCTTTGAACTTTTGCTCACCTGCCCCCAGGCTCATTGCCCATGGAAACTGACCTTGGTACACAGCCCCCAAGGAAGGCCCAACAGAGGCAGCCACAAACTGCATTGCTTCGTAACTCCAAACAGTCAAACTAGGGCTTGTAATCGACGATGCCTGACATTGATTGGCAATTGAGCTGCTCACAAGGAACCTCAAAAGAACCACAACCAGTAGTTCAGACCACATCAGAGCACAACCTAATTAGCTCCACAAATGACACACAGAGATTTTGACAGACACCAGGCTGTGGGGACAAATGCAGCTTTGCAGAACCAGCCTCTGCATAGCAGCTCGCACACTGTGTTTGGCATTGATCCTCATAGAGAGCTGGAGGGGCAACCCATGGACTAGTCCAAAGCAATCAACACTCAACTACAATAGGAGGGCATGCAAAACCCACATAGAGAACATTCCTGGAGCACCTGACTCAGGTGATCAGGGAAGATGCACCGCTGAGCCCTGCCACTGTACCAAGGCATAGCAGATCTACCTAACACACGGAAAGAAATACGAAAAGGCAGACAAATAGGGGAGACAAAGGAACATGCCCCAAATGGAAGAACAAGAGAAATCCCCAGAAAAGGAGTTAAATATAATGAAAGCAAGAAAACTACCAGATAAAGAGTTTAAAACAAAGGCTATAATTATGCTCAAGGAAAATAGAACTTCAATAGCATTAAAATAAAGACATAAAAACCATAAGAAAGAACTAGCGAAAAATGAAGACTATAATATCTGAAATGAAGAATATGCTAGAAGGAATCAGCAGCAGGCAAGATAAATACAGGACCAAATCAGCAATTTGGAGACAAGGTAACAGGAAATATGCAGTCAGAGCTGAAAAAAAAAGTCTATTTTTTAAATAGTTTATTTTGTTTATTATTCCCCATGATAAGTGAAATCATGGCATTTGTCTTTCTTTAACTGGCTTATTTCACTTAGCATAATGCTCTCCAGGTCATTCCATGCTGTCACAAAAGGTAAGATTTTCTTCTTTTATGGCTGAATAGTATTCATTGTGTAAATGTATCACTGCTTTTTTATCCACTCATGTACTGTTGGGCAGTTGAGCTGCTTCCAAATCTTGACTAATGTAAATAATGCTGCAATGAACATAGGGGTGTATTCTTTCAAATTAGATTTCAGATTTCTTCAGAGATATTCCATGAAGTGAAAGAGCCAAGTCATAAGGCAGTTCCATTTTTCAATTTTTTTAGGAAACTCCATGCAGTTTTTTACAGTGGCTGCATTCCCACCAACAGGCTGAAGGTTGCAGAGAACAGATTAATGGCTGTCAGAGAGGAGGAGGGTTAGCAGTCTGGATAAAAAAGGTAAAGGGATTAAGCAAAAAACAAAAACAAAAACAAAAACAAAACAAAACAAAATGGACAGACAATAATATGGTGACTGCCAGAGGAAAAGGGCAGTGGAGGGAGGTAGAAAAGGGTGAAGTGGGATTAATGGTGATGAAAGGAGACAACTTTGGATCATGAATGCATGATGCAATATATAGAAGATGTATTATAGAGTAGTACAATTGAAACCTGTATAATTTTATTAATGAATGTCACCCCAATAAATTAAAAAAACAAAATAAAAAGAGCACTTGAGGAAAATTAAGAATTAAAATAAATGAGGGTAGTCTAAGGGACTTCTGGGACAACATGAAGCATAACAATGTCTGCATCATAGGGGCACCAGAAGGAGAAAAAAGAGAGATCGAGAACTTATTTGAAAAAATAATGGCTGAAAACTCCTATAACCAGGTGAAAGAAAAAAGATACATAAGTCCAGAAATGGCAAAGAGTCCCAAACAAAATGAACCCAAAGAGACCCACAGCAAGGAACATCATAATTAAAATGCCAAGGATTAAAGACAAACAGACAATCTTAAAAGCAGCAAGAGAAAAGCAATTAGTTACCTACAAGGGAGACCTCATAAGATTTCTAGCTGATTTCTCAACAGAAACTGCAGGCTAGAAAATATTGGCAAGGAATATTCAAAGTGATGAAAAGGAAGGACCTCCAACCAAGACTACTTTACACAGAAAGGTTATCATTTAAAATTAAAGGTGACATAAAGAACCCGGGCTGGTATAGCTCAGTGGATCAAGTGTCAGCCTGGGAACCAAATGGTTGCCAGTTCGATTCTCCAGTCAGGACACATGCCTGGGTTGCAGGTTGGGTCCCCAGTGAGGGGTGCGTGGGAGGCAGCCACACATTGATGTTTCTCTTCCTCTTTTTCTCTCTCCCTTCCCCTGTCTAAAAATAAAATAAATAAATAATCTTTAAAGGTGACATAAAGATATTCCCAGACAAGAAAATGCTGAAGAAGTTCACTATCCCCAAACCAGCATTACAAAGGATGTTAAGAGGTCTTTTTAAAAAATAATAATAATAAAATAATAATAAGAAGAAGAATAAGAAAATAGAAACATTGTTATAAAGAACATGGAGAACAGGGTGGCAATTGTTGTGGGGGGGGGTGGTATAAAATGACTAAATGGTAATGGAAAAAATACAATAAAGATTATATATTCAAAAAAGAATAGAATAGCAATAAATACATACCTATCAATAATCACTTTAAATGCAAATGGCTCAAATGTTCCAAATAAAAGGCATAATGTAGCTGAATGGGTAAGAAAACAAGAATATATATATATATTATTTTATATATATGTATTTATAATATATATATTCACACCTAAATATATATAGCAAATCTTTATGGATATAAAGGGAGAGATCGACAGTAATACAACCACAGTAGAGAATTTTAACACCCCTGACACCAGTGGATAGATTTTCCAGACAAAAATTACAAAGAAATAGCAGCTTTAAACAACACGCTAGTTCTGATGGATTAAATTATTATTTTCAGAGCATTTTATCCCAAAGCAGCAGAATATACAGTCTTTTCAAGGACACATTTCAAGGACACAAGGGACATTTTCTAAGAGAGGACATAAAACAAGTTTAAGAAGACTGAAATCATATCAAGCATCTTCTCCAGACACAAAGGTATGAAACTAGAAATCAATTACAAGAAGAAAACTGAAAAACACACAAATACGTGGAGGTTAAAGAATGTTAGTAAACAATTAATGAGTTAATGATGAGATTAAGGAAACAACAAGTTACCTTGAGACACATAGAAATGAACACACAACAACCCAAAATCTATGGGAAACAGAAAAAGCAGTCCTAAGAGGGAAATTTCATAGCAATACAGGCCTACATCAAGAAACAAGGAAAATGTCAAATAGGTTTCGGCCAAGATGGAGGCATAGGTAGATACACTTTGTCTCCTCACACAACCAAAAGAAGGACAACAAATTTAAAAACAAAAAATAACCAAAACTGCCAGAAAATCTAACTGTATGGAAGTCTGACAGTCAAGGAGTTGGAGAGGAAATATTCATTCAGACTGATAGGAGGAGCAGAGACAGGCAGCTGGGGTGGAGACGACATGGAAAGGCGGTGGCTGGTGGACTGTAGCAGGCAAGGCAGTGGCTGGTGAACCGGGCAGTCCCACATTTGTGTGTGGATAAACTGGGAGGAACAACTAGAGAGTGAGAGAGATGGTGCAACCCAGGGTTCCAGCACAGGAAAAGAAAACCTCAAAACTTCTACTAGTAAAAACCTGTTGGGGTTGTGGCAATGGGAGAAACTGCCAGTCTCACAGGAGAGTTCATTTGAAAGACCCATAGGGTCCTAGAATGTACACAAATGCACCCACCTGGGAATCAGCACCAGAAGGTCCCAATTTGCTTGTGGGTAGCAGGGGAAGAAACTGAGAGCCAGCCAAGAGCCAAGCAAGTGGCATTGCTCCCTCTCACAGCCCTCTCCCACGTACGGTGCCATAAGGCAGTGATGTGGGTTGCTCCGCCCTGGCGAATATCTAAGGTTCTGCCCCTCACAATATAATAGGTGTGCCGAGAGAAAAAAAATATGGCCCAAATGAAAGAACAGATTAAAGCTCCAAAAACAGAACTAAGCAATGAAGAGAGAGCCAACCTAAGAGATGCAGAGTTCAAAACACTGGTAATCTGGATGCTCACAGAATTGGTGGAGTAGGGTCACAAAATGGAGGAAAAAGTGAAGGCTGTGCAAAGTGAAATAAAGAAAAATATACAGAGAACCAACAATGAAGAAAAGGAAACTGGGACTGAAATCAATGATTTGGAGCAGAAAGAAGAAAGAAACATTCAACCAGAACAGAATGTAGAAACCAGAGTTCAAAAAAATGAGGAGAGGCTGAGGAACCTCTGGGACAACTTTAAATGCTCCAACATCTGAATCATAGTGGTGCCAGAAGGAGAAGAGGAAGAGCAAGACATTGAAAACTGATTTGAAAAAATAATGATGGAGCACTTCCCCAGTCTGGCAAAAGAAATAGGTTTCCAGGGTGTCCAGAAAGCTGAGAGTGTCCCAAAGAAGTCGGACCCAAGGAAGCACATACCAAGGCACATCATCATTACATTACCCAAGATTAAAGATAAGGAGAGAATCTTAAAAGCAGCAAGAGAAAAGGAGACAATTACCTACAAAGGAGTTCCCATAAGACTCTCAGTTGATTTCTGAAAAGAAACCTTACAGGCAAGAAGGGGCTGTAAAGAAGTATTCAAAGTCATGAAAGGCAAGGATCTACATCCAAGATTACTCTATCTGGCAAAGCTATCATTTAGAATGGAAGGGCAGATAAAATGCTTCCTAGATAAGGTGAAGTTAAAGGAGTTCATCATCACCAAAGCCTTATTAAATGAAATGTTAAAGGGACTATTCTAAGAAAAAGGAGACGATCAAAACTCTGAACAGTAAAATGACAACAAACTCACAACCATCAACAACTGAACCTGAAAAAATAAAAACAAAAACTAAGCAAACTGCTAGAACAGGAACAGAATCACAGAAATGGAGATCATGTGCAGGGTTATCAGCAGGAAGGGTGAGGGTGGAGAATGGGGGAAAAGGTACAGGGAATAAGAAGCATAAATGGTAGGTGCAAAATAGGCAGGGGGAGGTTAAGAATAGTACAGGAAATGGAGAATCCAAAGAACTTATATGTATGACCCATAGATATGAACCAAGTGGGGGAGTGCTGGTGGGTGGTGGTGGTACAAGGCAGAGAGGAATAAAGGGGGAAAAAATGGGACAACTGTAATAGCATAATCAATAAAATATATTAAAAAAGGATAAAAGTCAAATAAAGAATGTAATCTTACATCTAGAGAAAATAGAAAAAGAACAATAAACAAAGCTTAAAGTGATAAGAAGGAAGGAAATAATAAAGACTAGAACAGAAATAAATGACAGAGATTAACAGAACAATATACTAGATCAGTGAAACTAAGATGGTTCTTTGAAAAGAAAAAGAAGGTTGACAAAACTTTAATCAGACTCATCAAGGAAAAAGGAGGGGTACAACACAAATAAAATTAGAAATTTAAGACAAGAAGTAATAACTTACACCACAGAAAGACAAAGAATTGTAAGAAAATATTATGAACAACTATGTGCCAACAAATTGGAAAATCTGGAAAAAAATGGATAAATTTCTAGAAACATACAGTGTTCCGAAATTGAATCAGAGAGAATGAGAAAATCTGAACACACCAGTTACAACTACTGAAATCAAAGCAGTAATCAAAAAACTCCTAGCAAATGAAATTTTTAGACCAGATGGCCTCCCAGTGAATTTTACCAAGCATTCAAAGAACATCTATCTTTCTGAAACTATTCCAAAAAATTCAAAAGGAGAAAAGATTCCCAAGCTTGTTATTTGAGGCCAGTACTATCCTAATACTAAAACCAGATAAAGACATTATGAAGAAAGAAAATTATAGACCAATATCCTTGATGAAGATAGGTGGAAAAGTCCTTAAAAATACTAGCAAACCAAATCTAAAAATATATTAAAAATATCATATACCATGATCAAGTAGAATTTATTCCTGGAATGTAAATTTGGTAAAATAGCCACAATCCAGTTAACATAATACACCACATAAACAAAATGTAGAATAAAAATCACATATTCATATCAATGGATTCAGAAAAAGCATTTGACCAAGTCCAGCACCATTCTAGGTAAAAAAGTCTCAGCAAAGTGGAAATAGTTCAGTATAATAAAGGCCATATATGACAAACCCACAGATAACATTATACTCAACAGGGAAAAACTAAAAGTGTTTCCCTTAAGATCAGGAAAAAGACAGGGATGTCTACTTTTACCACTCTTATTTATCATAGTAATGGAAGTCTTAGCCACAGTAATCAGAAAAGAAGAAATAAAAGGCATCC
Source organism: Mormoops blainvillei (assembly GCA_004026545.1). Classification (NCBI taxonomy): domain Eukaryota; kingdom Metazoa; phylum Chordata; class Mammalia; order Chiroptera; family Mormoopidae; genus Mormoops; species Mormoops blainvillei. The sequence continues at coordinate 23,549 of PVJD01005757.1, forward strand.
AAACTGGAAAGGGAGGAGTAAAACTGTCATTATTGGCAAATGGCATAATACTGTATATATGAACCATAAAGACTCTACCAGTAACCTACTAGGACTGATAATTAAATTCAGTAATGTATCAGGATGCAAAATTAATTTTTGGAAATAGGTTGCATTTTTATATACCAATAATGAATTAACAGAAAAGGAAACTAAGAAAACAATCTCATTTATAATTGCATCAAAAATACCTGGAAATAAATTGAATTAAGGAAGTAAAAGACCTGTACCCAGAAAATTCTAAGGCACTAAAAAGGGAAATTAAGGAAAATATAAATAAATGGAAGCATATACCATGTTCATGGGTTGAAGAATTAACATCATTAAAATGTCCATACTATCGAAAGTAGATTTGTAGATTCAACTTAATTCCTGACAAAATATTAATGGTGTGTTTTGCAGAACTAGAAGAAATAATCTAAAAATTTATATAGAACCACAAAAAAAGAAACACCAAATACCATCAGATCACTGAGGAAGAAGAACAAAATTGCAGCTATCACATTACCTGATATCAAACTATACTACAACTATATGTACAATAATCAAAACATCATGGTACTGGCATTAAAACAGACACATAGATCAATAGAACAGAATAGAGAGCTCAGAAATATACCCACATCTATGGTCAATTAATATTTGACAAAGAATGCAGGAACATTCAATGGGGTAAAGACAATCTATTCAATAAATGGTGTTGGAAAAATTAGATACTTGCAAAAAGAATGAAACTAGGAGCACCTTTTACTCCATACACAAAAATAAACTAAAAATGGATTAAAGATTTAAATTTAAGACTTAAAACCATAAAAACCCTAGAAGAAAACATAGACAGTAAAATCTCTGACATATATCTTAGTATTATTTTTTTCTTGTATATCTCCTTGGACAAGGAAAACAACAAATAGAACTACATCAAACTAAAAATTTTTTGCATAGCAAAGAAAGCCATCAACAAAACTAAGAGACAGTTAACTAAATGAGAGAACATATACACCAATCATATATCTAATATGGGGTTAATATCCAAAATTTACAAAGAACTCATACTACTCAATACCCCCAAAACCAAAGAATATGATATAAAAATGGGCAGAGGACCTGAATATGCACTCCTCTAAAGAGGACATACAGATGTCCAAAAGACATGAAAAGATGTTCAATGTCAGTAATTGTCAGAAAAATGCAAATTAAAACCACAATGAGTTATCACCTCAAACCTTTTAGAATGGATATCATCAATAAATCCACAAATAGCAAGTGTTAACTAGGATGTGAAAAAATGAAAACCTTCTTGCACTGTTGGTGGAAATGCAGATTGGAACAGGCATTATGGAAAACATCTGGGAGGTTCCTAAAAAATTAAAAATGTTTAATTTTCTCAACACCATATGTGAATAAACTATCTTTAGCCCATTATACATGCTTGCTTCCTCTGTCAAATATTAATTGATTAAAAAGGTGTGAGTTTATTTCTGGGCTCTCTATTCTGTTCCATTGATCCTTGTGTCTGTTTTTATGCCAGTACCATGCTGTTTTGATCAGTATGGCCTTATAGTATAGTTTGATATTAGGTAGCATGAGTCCTCCAACTTTGTTCTTCTTTCTCAGGATTTCTGTTGCTGTGTGTCTTTTTGTGGTTCCATATAAATTTTTGGAATACTTGTTCTAGTTCTGTGAAATATGTCATAGGGATCTTGATAGGAATTTCATTGAATCTGAAGATTAGTTTGGATAGTATGGATACTTTAATGATGCTAATTCTTCCCATCCCTGAGCATAACATGTGTTTCCACTTATTTGTATCTTTCCTAGATTTATTCCTAGGTACTTTATTCTTTTCGAAGCAATTGTAAATTGGATTGTTTAAAAACAATTTTCTTTCTGCTCGTTTGTTATTGGCATATAAAAATGCAACTAATGTAAATTAATTTTGTATCCTGCTACTTTGCTGAGCGCAGTTATCAGTCCCAGTAGTTTCTTGGTGGAATCTTTGGGATTCTGCATGTACACTATCATGTCTTCTGCAAATAAATACAGTTTTACTTCTTCCTTTCCAATTTGGATGCTTTTTATTTCTTCCTCTTGTCTGATTGCTGTGGTTAGGACTTCTAGTTCTTTGTTGAATATGAGTAGTGAAAGCAGACATCTCTGCCTTATTCCGCATCTTAAGGGGAATACTTGTAGTTTTTGCCTATTGAGTATGATGCTGGCAGTGGGTTTGTCATACATGGCCTTTACTCTGTTTATGTTTGTTCCCTCTATTCCCACTTTGCTGAGAGTTTTTTTATCTCAATTTATCTCAAAATAAAATTTCAATTGATAAAGAGAAAATGAAAGGAGGTATAAGCAAAAAATTCAGAAACAAAAAGACAAAGAGAACCTGTCCAGATGTGAAGTTCTTAAAGGCAAAAAAAAAAAAAAGTTAGTTGACAACGAGGTACTATTTTCACTATTTTGAAGAAAAATAATTGTCAATTTCAGAATTGATTACCAGCTAAATTATCATTTATAAGAGATAAGAAAATGCATTTTCAGATGTAAAAATACAAAAAAATTTACTTCCCACATGTTGAGACTGAAAGGATTAACTTCATTTTAACTGTTTACTTCTTATAAAATATTGTATTTGTCTATAGCACTTCTATATGCTATATTAGTGGAGAAGATAATAGATTAATAATAAAGTGACTCTAGGACAATTAGTTTCTCATTCAGACAGTGACATATACACACTTATACACATGTAGACAAAAACCAGAGAGATAGTTAAATCTATATTTCATTAGCAATTTTATTCCTATAGGAATATTATAATGTGACCCTGTTAATTCCCATACCTTAGTTTGGGTTCCCCTGGAAGCACAGCCTTGGACAGGAACTTAAGAGCATGTAGGTTATTTGGAGACTGATTCCAGGAAGCAACATAGTGGTGTATCACCACCAAGAGAGGAAGAAAAAAAGAGCACTCTAATAGCATTGATGTGTCGGTTACCACTGTGCGCAACAATATTGTGCTAGGGTCTCTGAAGAGCCAGACTGAGCACACAACATACCTCAGAACTCTCCTTCCAAAGGATGAGAGATTTATATTGCTTTTATAAAAACAACCTAAATATGCAATATCAGGAGAGTGGTTAAATAAGCCTGTTATATATATATGCAATGAATTATAAACATTAGGAAAATATTATCAATATAAATGTATCAAAACAAAATTACTATGTGAAAAATGATGTTGCAAAAGATATATTTATTATGATTTCCTTTTCACTAATTCCTCAAGAAAAACTAAGCCTTACATTTTTCATTAAAAAAATGAAGCATGCATGTCAACCACTCACATCAGCTTCAGGATAGTGGATATACTTTGAAACAAAGAGAGAATTATGAGGACAGAAATGATCCTGATTTTGCAAGTAATTTTTATATACTTTTTCATGTTTGGAAGGTACACAAGTATTCATATGATAGTCTATGTTTTTTTTCTGAGCTTAAAATCTTTTGTACTGATATATTGTAATAAAAATGCCAGAGATGTCAGAAGGCTGTTTATAATTAAATGGAGTCAATTTTGACTTTCTGATACGGGAAGTGAACAAAGCATCATGGGTGGAACAGGGAAGCAATGCAAGCAATGAATGAATAAATCCTTGAGATGTGATTTTGGATTGCAATATCATTCGTTTATGTGAGAAGGGTAGAAGATGGTGCATTCATGATAATATATACAGAAGCAGAGAGAAAACCACAGTGCTGTGATTTTATAAGCATAAAGATAACAAGTACTGTTTACTGACTTCTTGTGTTTATTCATGTTTTTGCATGTATTTGGTACACGTAGAAGTATTACTTAAAATGACTCTGTGAGGTAGAAGATATAATCTTTTACCAAATTGCTTGAGTAGGTCCAAGCTCAAATAGGCTGAGTAGCTTTCCCAGAGACACATAGCCAAGAACTGGAAGAGACTGCTGTGGGACATAAGCACTGACTCCACTGTGCTTAGCCTTAACCTCTTTACTGTAATAGCTTTGGTACAGGCATTATGGGGAATACTATGGAGTTTGTTTGTTTTTTCAAAAAAACAATGTAAAAATAGAACTCCCATATTATCCTGCAGTCCCACTTCTTGGTATATATCCAAAATAAATGAAATCAGTAGCTCAAAGACTACATCATTGTATGTAGTCTTTGTTCACTACAATACAGATATGTTCACATATCTGTATGTATGTGTGAACATACAGATATGTTCACTACATCATTATTCAAAGCAGCCAAGAAATGGAAATAACCTGTGTCTTCGACAGAGGAATCAATGAAGAAAACGTGGTATATATAAATAGTAAAAGAGTATTCGATCATAAAAAGGAAGGAAATCTTTCCTAGAAGGCATTACACTAAGTGAAATAAGAGAAAGACAGAAAGACAAATAGTGTAAGTTCTCATTTTTATGTGGAATCTAAAAAGGTCAAATTCATAGAATCAGAGAATAATTAATTCATTACAGGCTAGGGAAATGGTGGAGATATTGGTTGAAGGATACAAACTTTCAATTATAAGATGAATAAGTTCTGGGGATTTAAGGTATGGCATAGTGATTATAGTTAATAATATTATATTTGTATTGTATACTTGAAATTTTCTAGAGAGCAGATCTTAAGTGCTTTCACCATAAATTCAACAGATAACTATGTGAGGTGATGGTTATGTTTGTTAACTTGATTCTGGAACAAAAGTAGGTTTACTGTTGTGAGTGCATGAAGCACAGGGTTTGTTTTTGTATTATTGTTTGTTAATTGTTGCATTATTTTTATACATACAATGGTAAACCTATTTTTGCCCCAACCTGTATATATATAATCATGTGTACATCTTTAAAATATCGTATTTTATAAGAAGACAATTTTTATTTATCAATTATACTTTCATAAAGCTGAAAAACCTCCAGTTAATTTGAAATTCTATATCTTCTAAATAATGTTAAAATAAAGTTATTTAGGCAAACCCCCCCAGAAAACTCTCCACAAACAAAATTATATTTAAAAAATTGAAGTTTATTGTTCAGATATGAGTAAAATCATTACAGATGGAAATTTGAAGATGTAAAGAGGAATGAATAAAAATCGAAATAGTAAATATTTTGGCATATTTAAATAATATTGATTGTACAAAACAATAACCCTGTGTGTATGAGTTTTAAAATTTATATGAATAAAATTAGACTAACAATAGTATATAAATCATAATGTAGATAAATACATTGAATGGACACCTGTAGTACAATGGTTAAAGTAATTGTAAAATTATAAGTAAAATCAAAGCAAATCTGACAATAATAAAAAATAATTCAAAAGAAGAAATATTTGTTGTGAATGAGCTATAGCTCAGGTTGAAGTAAAAATAGTAAGTATAAAAGTAAAGTTAATAGAAAAAGTAACAATAATTATGTTAAACATGCTTGAAATTAGTAGTGTATTTAAAATACTAAAATTGTCAGATTGCTTAAAATATAAATTTTTTTATACTTGTAAACAAAGACAGATTGTGAAGCTGTGAATGAAAAACACCTGAGTGAGGCAGGTTTCAAAGGTGACCTTCCTGAGAGTGAACCAGAAGATCCCAAGCATCTTAGGGATGGTAGCTGTGGAGAGACCTAAGTCAATGGTAGCCAACATGGCCAGGACGTAGAACATAGGCTGGTGTAGGCTGCTCTCAGCCTGGATCACAAACAGAATAGTGAAGTTCCCTATGAGTGCAATCAGGTAGCACAGAAGGAAAGGTCAACCCAGACATGGAGTGTTTCCAGTCCTGGGATGCCCAGCAACAAGAAGAAGGAGGGATGGAACTGGGTGTCACTGGGAAGGGACATCCTGCTAGGTAATGCATTAAGTTTTCAGAAATATATATTCACCCAATATGCAGGTCACCAGATAGTGTTCTGTAGCTTTGAAGGCCTAAAGATAACATAAGACACATTATAAGCTAGCTTTTCATTATTGCCATTATCACCAGTAAAATCCCCCCTTCAGTTCTGATCAGTTTAAGATTCTGCTAGCTTCTAAATATAGTGATGGCAATTAATTCCAGTTAACTGAATGATAACACATGGGGATGACTATCAACAAACACCTAAAGTCATCAAAATTAATGCCAAAATTAAAAAAAATTACTTTAAAGGTTTAAAATCGGTCCATTTATTAGTACCGAGCCATTATTATTACTGAACAATGTAGACAATACTAATGAAAACAACATTCACTCCCAATTTGTTAGGTGCTGTCTGCTATTTACAAGTATGTTTGTCACACTGTGCAAAAATCAGGTGAAAGTTTTTAAAAACATCTTTCAAGATAACATTAAATTTTTATATTTTACATATAAGTGATCTAAGGATCAAAAAGTTTAAGAGGGTTGCCAGAAGTTTAATTTTTTTAAGAAAAGATCTGGGAAAATAAATGAGGGAGGAAAGTAATGAATGGAAGTGAAAGAGAAATGGAAATAAAGGAAAAGATAATATGTGCTTAATCTATGTTAAAAATACAAGTACGATAATGTGTGCTTAATCTATGTTAAAAATACAAGTACAAAACACACACACACACACACACACACACACACATACACACAAATACTCCAGGCACATATCAATTCACAACCTTTTTAAAAATTCACAACATCCATCTGAACAAAATCTGCTAGTATTTCTGATTTATAGCTAAGGCAATTGGGACTTTAGGAGCCTAAAACACATGTCAAAATGTCAATAAAAGACTAGAAAGAAAAAAATATTAGGAGTAAGATAAAATTAGGGACATGATAATTAAATCACTTTCAAAGTTTCCTAAAACTCTATAATATGAGGCCTGTCTAGAAAGTATCTGCCATGTACTATGAAAAATAGAGACATTTATTGAAGAAGACACAAGATACAAGAAACATTGTACATAGGACAATAACAACTCAGTCCTTTTCAAAATTGGCACCTTAGGACCTCACACAGTTCTCCCAGTGTCTCTTCCACTGTTCAAAACTCTGCAAGATCCTTTGCTGGAATTTCCATCAGCTGCTCTGTCGTATTTTCCTGGATCTCATAAAAGTTGTGCAGTCTCTTCCCTTTCAAAGGTGATTTCAGTTTTGGGAAAAGCCAGAAGTTGCAGGGTGCCAAATCTGGGCTGTAGGGGGTCTAAGGCACCTGGGTGATTTGATGTTTCACCAAAAAACCCTACATGAGATGTGATGCAAGAGCAGGTGCATTTTTGTGATGAAGCTACCAATCACCAGTTGCCCATAGCTGCAGCTGTTTTCGTCATGTTGCATCTCTCAACTGATGGAGAACATTGAGGTAGTACTCCTTATTAATTGTTTGTCCTGGAGGGGTGTAGTTGTGATGGACAATACCCTCCCAATTCAAAAACAGTTAACATGGTCTTGATGTTGCTGTGACTTTGCTACCCCTTCCTCTGGAATGGGGAGCCAGAGGACATCCATTGGGATGATGGGGCCTTTGTTTCTGCATCATAGCTGTATACTCACGATTTATCTCTGATTATGGCCTTCTTAAGGAAATCTCTAGTTCATTGGTAGTGGTTTGAATCAAATCATTAGCAATTGCAGTATGATGTTCCTTGTGTTCTAGTAGTAGAAACCATGGCCACGGAATGGATTTTGCCCTGAAGGAGGATCTTTTGCCAAGATCCTCCTTCAAAATCTCAGACATGATAGTCTTTGGAATCCTCAGATCAGCTTCTAATTCTTGCACTGTAGTCATGGATCTTTGTTGATTGCAGCCTGTACATGTTCAACATTCTCAGGTGTCCTGCTTGTTGCAGGCCTTCAAGAACATGGATCACTTTCTGCAGATTCTCAACCACCGTTTAAGGTTTGTGCCACACTTTTATTTGCACTGCACTCATTGCATCATCCCTGAAAGCCCTCTGAATCATCTGAATAGTTTCTGTGGAGGACTGTTCAAGCTTAATGCAAAATTTGATGCAGATTCGTTGCTCTACTGGCTCAGTCACTTTGAATGTGACCACCACACAGCACACAGGTTCACTCAATGGCATCTACCACCCCCACTGACTAGTATAGTGAAGTTGTCATTATTCATGCAAGCACATTCCAGTCCACTCTCCTTGGCTACCTGGTTACATCACTATTGCACAAACCATTTTTATTTTATTAACAATGGCTGGATTTTTTCTGGGCAGACCTCATATAGTTATAAATCAAATAATTTTTAAACTAAAATAATAATAAAAGATTTCCAGAAAAAATATTTTGTTTTCCCATGTAGCAAGGGAACACCTTTATCTGAACAATTATTTTATTAATTTAAATGGCTGATTCATATAACTGTTTCATCCACTAAAACTTTAAGCTCCATCAGGAAGGGAATCTTTACTAACTCAAATTGCACTCAGTCTTAGTATAGAACTTGGCACATATATGGTAGATAGTCAGTGTTGAACTAAAATGATTGAATTTAATTAAATGGATCTGGTGCAAATTTGTGGCCACATCTTACCATTAAATTTTATGTACTTTCAGGCCTCTGTGATGCAGTGATATCAATAGATATGAAAGAAGCTTCAGTGACTTTTTTGTTTTCTCTATGTACTAAAAAAAAGATGAGACCTGTTTAGTGAATGAGAGGCACTTGGTTATGACATATTTCCCCTTAAAAGGTCCCAGCAAAATGGCCTCACTTAACACCACCTTATTTTACCCCTACCCTCTCCTCCTTCTGGGGATCCCTGGGCGGGAACTTATGCATGTCTGGATTGGCTTCCCTATCTTTGTTGTATACCTGACAGCTGTCCTTGGGCATATCTGTATCTTTTCTGTGATTCAGAATCAAAGTAGCATCCACCAGCCTGTGTTCTTCTTCCTGGTTGTTCCATCTTCTGCTGAGTTGGGCTACCACTCCCAAGATGCTTGGCATGTTTCTGGTTCCACCTGATAGAACTATCCTTTGAGGGAGGTCTCATCCACTTTTACACCCTGGCATGGAGTCAGCTGTACTTGTGGTCATGGACTATGATCACTATGTAACCATCTGTAATCCTCTTTGCCACACACTGGTGCTGACAAACAAGGTGGTATTCGCCATTGGATTGGTGATCTTACTGAGTCCTTTGTCTTGCTGTACCCTTTGTTCACCTCATCCGATGGTTACCATACTGTGGACACCAGATTATCCTTCACACTTACTGTGAGCATATGGGCATTGCCCACCTGTCCTGTGCCAGGATCAGAGTCAGTATCGTTTATGGCTTACATACTATTTCTAACCAGGTCTTTGACATTATGGCCATTGTCATTTTCTATGTCCACATCCTCGGTGTTGTCTTTTGACTCCCTTCCCATGATGCCCAGCTGAAAGCACTTAGCACCTGCGGCTCTCATGTGTGTGTCATGGTGCTTTTTCTATACTCCTGCATTTTTCGTCATTCATGACCCATAGATTTGGCCAGAATATACCACATTACATCCACATCCTTCTGGCCAGTTTCTATGCAGTGATTCTACCTGCTCTCAGCCCTGTAATCTATGGTGTCAGAACTAATCAAATTAGAAAACAGGTGCTGAGCATATTTTCTGAGAAAATAATTGCTCTAGTGAAAAATCAGATTTAAGAAGGTAATGGTAGTAACGGTCTGTGCTCAGAATGGAAAGAGAACATTTGGAAGTTATTCAGACCTATCTTAGGGGAGACCTGTCAGTCTACTTCTCAAACCCAGGAATGGAAAAGTAAGCTCATGTCCCGTGCCTGAATAAAAGTGTTTTTCTAATTTTTTTTATTGTTTGGAAATAATTTTGACTCTTCATGTGGAAGAAAACTAACACTTTGCTTTGTTTTCATTATAACTGAGCATATCACATTCCAGTTACAATCAGTGTAAAGCAAAATTATCCCTATAAAAGTCACCACAAATAAACAAACAAACAAAAAACTGTAAAACCCTTCATATCCTGATTTAAACCAAACAGGGCATCTCTTTGACTAGTGCTTGTCCCCAAAATAATAGACACTGGAGCACTTTCCACATGCCTGGATTTTCTATCAAAAAGAACATTATTCCTAACTTTGTCATGTTAATGTTAGCAGATATAAAATTAATACTGTAAATATGTCATGTGAGAAAGATGGGGATTTTATACCATGAACAGAATTGGAGAAACAGGACACTCTTGAAAATTTATAGTCATTTTTGTTTTAAAGTTGTGTTGTGTTGCTTATTTGATGGATAAGTATTCATAAAGTCTGGCTTATTGATCCGCTTTTTAAACAATTATTTTTCAGTTTTGTCTCTGTGTCTTTTACCACTCCATAGAGGAGTTTCACCTTTATGGAATGTTGAAAGTCTTAGATATATTCCAAGTCTAATATTGCCTAAGTGTGTGTGTTTTCAAATGGAACTCTAGCTCTATGTGACATCAGTCAGTGTTCTTTAGTTCTATGTGATAGTATTAACATAATGTATAGAAAGAATTCAAGGAAAAACATACTTGTAAATCTTGGTCAGTAGAACAAACTATTTAGCCATATTTTTATTTCAGAACTTCTTAGAGTTTTTAATAAAGAAACACTCACTTGAAACATTAAGATACTACTGATATTAACAATGTTCCTTAGACCATTACACGACACTCACATTCTGAAGAATGCACTTTAGAAAAAAATCCTACTTATTTTTATTCCAATAACAATATGTCATAAATTCTTAGAAAGATTTTGTATTAAATATCATCACACTTTGAACTTGCAATGCTTTGAAAATAATTAATTAGTTATGCTCTGTAGTTTTAGGCACAAGTGGCTTTTCCCAGCATCCTGTTGTGACATTGAACTCATCTATATCTATTCATTTATTATTCATTTATAGTTATAAAATAACCTCTAATTTACATGTCCCCAGTCACATCTTGAATGATTTGGAAAGTGTTCATTATCTTTACATGTTTTGGATAATTCGTGAAGAATTAGTATTTAGTGTTGTTTAAAAGTTGGTAGGCCTCACCAGTGCAGACATCTAGGCCTAGAGTTCTCTGTGTTAGAAGGTTGCTAACAACTTGTTCAATAGAAAAAGAACTCTTCAAGCCACCCCTTCCTTCCTACAGTTGCTATGAATGTCATCAGTGAACACATCACAGGACCCACATTTCTCTAGCTTTACCTTGTGTTTAGGGTGTGGGCTGATGAGTCAGAAGTTTTTCTCAGTTTCAACCCCGTACCAGTTTTAGATCTTCCCTTTGTTCCTAGGCAGCAGGTAAGACCATTTTCTATATTCTCCACCCTCTCTCAGGAGTAGAACTCTGTTACTTGTCACTTAAACCCAGCTAGTCTAGTAGTGGGAGCTGGGGGATATTATATTACCAATTGTGTCAGTAAGTCTCAGACTTAGGCAGGTGCTATGTTTCCATATGTTGAAAATGGAGACTTCTCAGTGGTTCTATCCCTTCCCTGAGCTTCAGGGGCCTTCCGATGAACCCCCCACCCCGCCGCCCCCAGCTTGAAGCTATAGAGTTTGTTTCTTATCCTTTCACTCTGCAGCTAGTGGGTCTTTACTTGTTCTCTCCCTCCAGGGACTACGGGCTTTGTTCCCTAGGGAGAGACCCTGGATAAGGTGTAGTTCCCGTCCTACAGTGTCTGTTACTCTACCAGGCTTGTTTCATAGTGAAGGGCTTCTCCAACCTATCCCTCTGCTCTCAGACTTTCTCATGAGTACCTGGTTAAGACAGAGGCAGAAAACCTGAGTGGGTGTGAATTTCCCTTTGTGTCATAGACATGACTCCCAGCCACTCCATATTTTCACATAGGTTCACATTCAGCTTTGAGGAATTGTTTATAAATTTGAACAAATTTGGTATGCAGAAACTTTTTAGTTTGATATAGTCCCATTCATTTATTTTTGCTTTCACTTCCTTTGCCTTTGGGGTCAAATTCATAAAATCCAAGGTCTATAAGTTTAGTACCTATGTTCTCTTCTATGTAATTTATTGTTTTCAGCCTTATATTTAGATCTTTGATCCATTTTGAGTAAGTTTTTTGTATATGGGGACAAACAGCCGTCTAGTAAAAAAAGGCAAAAAAGAAATATGAGAAGATATTTGCAAACAACAGCTCTGACAAGAGGTTAATATCAAAAATATAAAAAATTCATATAACCTAACAGCAACAAAAAAACAAACAATCCAATTGAAAAATAGGTAGAACTTCTCACAAAAAGACATACAAATGGTCAACAGATATATGAAAAGATACTCAATTTCACTAGCTATTACAGAAATGCAAATTAAAACTACAATAAGATACCACTTCAAACCTATTAGAATAGCTATTATTGACAAGACAAGCAATAACAAGTGTTGGAGAGGTTGTGGAGAAAAAGGAACTCTTACTCACTACAGATGGGAATGTAAATTAGTACAGACACTATGGAAAATGATATGGTGATTCCTCAGAAAATTAAAAATAGAGTTAATGTTTGATTCAGCAATCCCTCTTTGGGGTATCTACCCCTAAATTTTGAAAACATTTATTTGCAAAGCTATACATTCATTGCAGCATTATTCATGGTGGCCAAGATGTGGACTCAACTGTAGTGTCCCTGGATAAATAACTGGATAAAGAAAATGTGGTACACATGTATATATGATGGAATACTACTCAGCATAAAAAAAGATGAAATACTGCAATGTGTTACAACATGGATGGACCTGGAGAATATCATGCTAAGCCAAATAAGAAAGAAAAAGTCAAGAATCATATGATTATGCTTGTATGTTGGAAAGAAAATTGAAAGCAACAAATGAACAAACAAGAAAAACAAACAAAAACTAGACACAGACAATAGTATGGTGTTACCAGAAGGAAGAGGAATGCAGGTAGTAAAGGATAAATGGGATCAAATATGTAGTGATGAAAGATCTTACTTTGGGCGATGGGAACACATATAACATACAGATGATGTGCCATAGAAGTGTACACTTGAAACCTATATAATTTAATTAACCAATGTCACTCAAATGTTTAATAAGAAGCCTTTATTAATTAAAAAAATTATTTGGACAAATTATTTTCATTGGATTGTATAGAACCTGGCATATGCCCCTGTAAGCATGGGATTGTGTTCCCCCGTTCTGTAAGAAGATAGAAAAGAAAGTTGCCTATTTCTCCTTAGATTTTGAGTTTAATTGCTCTGTGATTTCAAATATCTGAAGGTTCAAGAAAATTGTGAGTATTTTGATCTAGCATGTTTTCGTTGGTTTTGAGTGACATTCTTTTCAAATGTCTATATTCTAAGTGAAAACTGCATTTAAATTATATTGTAGTATCTGAGTGGAAGGATATCTACATGTCCATTGTCATCTTCCTGCAACTGTATTTCTCAAAGCATGGACTGTGAGCCACTGAATCCTAAATATCCAAGATGATTGATGAGAAACAAATGGGATTTTATTTATGAAATGTACCACAGAAGTTTTTGAATCTGATAATCTTAGAGTAGGCCTGAGCAATCTGTATTTTTGCTTTTTTTAGATTTTATTTATTTTATTTTTAGACAGCAGGGAAGGGAATAAGAAAGAAGGAGAGAAACATCAATGTGTGGTTGTCATTCACATGCCCCCTCCTGGGGACCTGGCCTGCAACCCAGGCATGTGCCCTGACTTGGAATCAAACTGCTGACCCTTTGGTTTGCAGGCCAGCACTCAATCCACTGAGCCACACCAACCAGGGTGCAATCTGTATTTTTAAGAAGCTTCAAACCTTGAAAATTTGGGAATTATTATTCTAGGAAATTGAGACTTGATTATTAATCAAATTTATGGATGGAGAAAATGGGATAATTTTTAAGAAGTGAGATCTTTGAATGTAGAATTGGCTAAGTCAAAACTAGACAATTCCTTGCCCTCTCACCCCAACCCCCTCCCCCCACACACACACAACTGACTTGACCAGGTCTTCAGAAAACTTTGTTTAATTACCTACCTGATATTCTTGATATCCTATCTTCTGGAAGTGTTATCTGACTTCCTAAACTCTATAACCTGGTTAATTATCTACTTTCTACTTCTGTCTTAGCATTTGTCACATCGATATAGTGTAACATAACTAAATATAGTGTAGTGGTTAAGAATGTAAATCTGTTGCCAAACATTCTAAATTCAATCTTAGCTCCACTTTTAACCATTCCTGTGATTATGGCAAAGTTAACTAATTTCTCTATCCCTAAATTTTTCTTATTTTTAAAAAGAAGATATAAATGCTATAAATGTTACCTGGTTTGCTTGAGAATTTACTGAGTTAATATATGTAAAGAACTTAGAAGAGACTATGAGAATGTAAGCCTTATATGTGTTAGATGTCATACTGAAAAAATATTTATATGTCTAAATCAACTTTATCAAACTACTAGAGCAAAATGTTTCCACCCTACTATTAATGTTCATGTATTATAAAGCCCATTTTTTTGTATACCCTTATCACTATATGCTACAGAGAAGCCGTAATAGATTTAAAAATCTGGTAAGAATAAACTGAATAATTTTAAACAGTAATTTTAATTAAGACTTCCCCCCTTTGACCCTCTCCACACACTTTTAGTGAGGTTTTCTAAAAATGTCACATGTCCTCAGATATTCCTTCATATGGTAAATCTTATTTTGATTAGAAATATATGCCTAACTCTGAGGTTTAGTTAGAGTGCACACTGGCTCTCAAGGCAGACTAAGTCATCCAGAATAGTCTTCATCACTAAGAAAGATGATATTTTGTACTTGCAAAGTATCAGCTTCTCTCTAGCATAGAGTGTATACACAATTAGGTATACAAAAAAGTGGGCTATATAATACATGGACATCTGCTGTACCTTTCCTATTCTCAATCTTTTTATGGATCACATGGGAAAGAAAGGATATGTTTAACGTGTGCACCCCTAAGGCTCTGAAACCGATTACCAACCTACATTAGGCATCTCTGTATGCCTCATGAAATCTGGTCAGTAATTAAACATTGGCTAAATGAACCTAAACGGAGGGTGTTTAATGGAGGATAGAATGAGCAGCAGCAACAATTCTGACACCTGAGACTTTGACACTTGAGATCCCCCTTTGGGGAGATTTGACTGTATATGGAATCATTCTGAGATAAGGGGAAATCTTAGTTTTAGAGTTAGACAGTCTTCAAATCCCAGCTCCTCTGTACTTACTGGCCCATTAAATATGAGCTTGTTAAAATATTTATCACATGGGTGTTTATGACAGTTAACCTGTCATAGGTTCAGTGATTATGCATACAAATCAGAATGAAGAACTTGGAACCTAGGAAATCTTTAATAAATGTTGATTCTTTTCACATTTTTAGCTTGAGGGGGAGTGAAGTTCATGACTAAAATATTTTCCCAGTGTCAGCTAATTTCTCTGTGCCTCAATTTGCATAGCAGCAACTCAGTTTTAGCTGCATCCAGGAATCACACAGGACATTTTAAAACACATGTGCCAAAACAGTACCCCTGTTATAGTTTTACCTTCTCTAGAGTTTCACTTAAATTGAACCATACACTATGTGGTCTTTTGTATCTGACTATTATCAGTTAGCTTAATGCCTGGGAGATTTATCCATGTGAAACCACAGAACACCAAAGTAAGCAATAGGATTTAATGACAGAGAAAAAATATAATTGCCTACAAAATTATGATAATTTGACCAAAAACAGGCTTTTTCAAATATTGATTCCAGAAGACTCAGGATAATGACTTCAAAAGGCTAAGAAAATGTAATAACTGGAGAATGGAATGGGATAGCTAGAGAAGTATAAAAAAGTGAGGGTAAAATAAAGAAAACTTTAGATGAATTGGTAACAGAGAAATTAGCACTAGGTGACTTGCTAAGAAAGTCTTGAAGTATATACTTGTTAAAGAAGGTAATTTAGTCAAGAAGGAGGGACTAGGGTGAAAAAAATGGAAATTTCTAAATCTGGTAGTAAGTCTGAAATGGTAAATCAAAGATATGTGATATATCCTATTGATTTTAAATATCTCTTGTGTTTAGCCTGAGGTGATTCCCCATAGTTTTTATTTGTTTTGTTTTGTTTTTAGAAAACAACATTTTAATATTGTGAAAAAAGGATCCTGCCTGGTAGTATATCTTCCTCAATGTGATGATTGTTAAAACATACAATATATCTTTGGATGAGTCACTTTCCACAAAAAAATCATTAACCCTGTGGCTATTAAATGAGGATCTCGATGAAGAAACCATGCATTCTGAGATAGGTAATATAATATTTGTTCAGTTATTACTCACCCACAAAAATAATTTAGTTCAGAGGCTTTGAAAAACTGAGAAATTTAAGGAACCTGTCTCGTATTTTCTTGGTCCTTACCCCATAGATAATGGGGTTCACCATGGGTGGAACCAAAAGATAGATGTTGGCCACAAATATGTGGACCTGGGGAGACACATGGCGCCCAAACCTGTGGGTGAGAAACGAGAAGAAGGCAGGAGTATAGGACACTAAGATTACACAGATATGGGAGCCACAGGTGCCCAAGGTCTTGAGTCGGGCATCCTTAGATGGAAGGTGGAAGACAGTGTGCAATATGAGGACATAAGAGCAAATAATCAATATGAAGTCTACTCCTCCTGTAAGGAAGGCAACAATGAGGCTGTAGGCTCTGCGGATTCGTGTCTCAGCACAGGCAATCTTGATGAGGGCCATGAACTCACAGTAGGTGTGGGAAATGATATTGGTTTTGCAGTAGGGAAGCCAACGTAGCAGGAAAGGGTGAGGACTGAGAAGTACCATTCCTCGGAGGACAATAGCTAGACCCATCACCCCAATTACAGGATGTGTCAGGATAGTCGAGTGTCTTAATGGATTACAAATGGCTATACAACGGTCAAAAGCCATGGCCAGAAAGAAGCCAGACTCCATGGTGGAGCAAGAGTGAATCAGGAATACCTGAGTCAGGCAAGCTTCAAAGTGAATCTCTCCATCCCGGAACCAGAAGAGGCTGAGAAGTTTGGGCACAGCTGTAGTACACACGATAACGTCAGCCACAGCGAGCATGCAGAGGAAGAGGTACATGGGCTCGTGGAGGCTGGCGTCTGTCTTGATGATAAACAGAAGAGAGCAGTTTCCCACTAAGGCCAAAAGGTAGACGGCACAAAAGGGGATGGAGATCCACATGTGGGCAGCCTCCAACCCGGGAATGCCAATAAGAATAAAGGTTGATGGATGGACATTGGTCTTATTGTATGCTGACATAATCAGAGTCAGATGTCAAACTTTTTCTTCATGGATTTTTCTCTAGAGCAAATAAATCATAACTTAAATATTTTGAAACCAGTTATGAGTTAAGAAGTAAGCCAAAATGCAGGGATTACAAATCATGGAGGAATTAATTCATCATCTAAGTGTCAAATATTATTTCAAGGTTGTAATATCCAATGTGGCTTATCTATTGATGCTAACTGAAATGAGGAAAAATATCTAGATACCAAAATTCAGAGTTAAATATATGAAAACCCAAAGCCTTCCATCCATTGAGAGGAAATGGTTTTGGATGAGCTAGTAAGAAAAGTGCAATTGTAAGACATAAAATACAGTGGAACTGAAGAGATATTTTGAATAGAAAAAAATAGGTTCTTTTAAAAAAGGAATCTTAGTAATAATAGTTTGGGGACATATTAAGTTACAGGGAGTAGCTTTGAGACTGAAATGTCAAAATTTAGAGAATGTGTTGATTATTAGAGAATGACTAAAAAGGATCTCATATACACATGGAAGTATATACAGTGATTCATTTACAGTAACACATGGTTCATTCAGGATGAGAAGAGTGGGCCTAATGACAGTGTGTCAGGAAATAAACATCTCATTGCATTTGCTGTGAATCTCCGGCAGCCCTGGAATTTACTCCTGACCTTAACAGGAAAAAATTACAACTTGATTATAACCTATATTCTGAGCTTCCTTCACTTTCCTACATGTATCTAATTAGTCAAACAACTTTATGACTTGCTTTTCATTAAGTGTACTCTATAAACAGTCTACTTCATCCAAGTTTTCCTTCATAACTTCTCTTTTGTTCTGCATACTTCTCCTGTACTAGCCTATCCTTACCCCAACCCCCATACTGTGATTTGTTGATCAAACTTGTTCCAATATAATCGATATGCCTAAGTGGCATACTTTGGCGTAGCATGTGCTGCTCCCCTTCATTTTCGAAGTAATAGTTTAATAGTCTTATAGAGAAATAAGACTTCCACTTTGGCATGTTATTTCAAATCAATGTTATTTGAGAAGTAGCCAGTGTAAAAAGGGCACTCTAACCTCCTCTATCTCTTTGAAAGCAGGAAATAAATCCATATGAAGGTATCTTCCTGCACCAGGAGTGTAGGAGTCATCATTACCACCAGAGATAGGGAATTTAAGCTAAGAAGTCTGTGTAAATGAAACTTGTTATTTCCTTGTTAATGCACTATCCCAAGTCCAGACTCCCTTATCTTGTCCATTCTTCACAAATTTATTGTACTCTTGTCTAGGAGGTATAAAAATTTCCTGCTTTGGTTACTTCTTTGAGTCTCATATTTTTATGGGCCTCTGTATGTATGGAATTAAATTTTTTTTCTTGTTAATCTGTGTATTGCCAATTTAATTATACACCAGCCACAGAACTTAGAAAGAAAAAAGGAAAACATTTTCCATCCCCACAAAAGTAATACTGCTCCCCTAGTAGTTTGTTTTTCCTTTTCTTTTTTTGGGAAAAACAATTGACACTGTTCCCGAGATGCTCTTTTTACTTTACCTGCTATTTATAAATACTTGTAGGATTACGGAGTCTTTGCGATCAGGAACAAATAACTCTAAAGCACCATCCATTGAAGTGGAGATTGGAATATCAATAGTAGACTAGGCATTGACACTGAATTATAGTAATGGCACTTTATTGTTTTGTAATCTGTTGTTGAAGCTTCATCCCAAAGTTTTTGCTTTTGGCTATTTGGCCTCCGAGTTTCCTAAGGATGGACATTCTCTTTTGACCCATGCAAATGTGGGTCAGCGAGCTCCAGAAAGTCTATGTAATGGCATTTCTGGATCATGATGTAAAATTGGACATGAGGAATAAAGGGAAACCAGATTATTGGGAATTTATATAATAAAATAATAGTTAAACATTTTTAAATGCTTAATGTGACTCAGTTGTTTTCCTGAGAACAGTTCATGATTTAACTCATAAATTATCTTCATTTTGAAATGAGGAGAGTTTAAGTAACTTCTGTAAGTTTAAATAGCTGCTATATGATGAATCTTATTTTTAGCCCCACACTGATTCTAGAGCACTTACTTTTAACTGCAGTGATAAATTGCCATGAAGATATGACAGTCTATTTGCATTTGTGCATACAAGTCAAAAGATGGGGATTGTTCCATGTCTAAAATTAGAAAATACAAACACCATTTATTTGATTATGAATAATTATTGAAACCCCCACATTTTTATGTATTATTATTATTTTTTAATCCTCACATGAGGATGTTTGTCTCCTAGATGTGCCCTGAATGGGAATCAAACATGCAGCCTGTTTGGTGTATAGGACAACACTCCAACCAACTGAGCCATTTGGCCAGAGCAAAACCTCCCGTTTTTAAAGTCCATGAAGAAACCTGTCCAAGTCTAAGTCTTTCTCTTCCTAATTAATCTTATTTCAGTGCACTTCATGTTAAAAGATGAGAGTTATTACCTACATATACCTCAGGGGGAAAATGAACATCTATCACAAGATAAAAGCTCTCTCAATCTTATACTGTTCTACCCTTAGATTTATGTATATATACATTGAGCTAATACATTTTTTCATGCTTTCTCTTTTTTGTCCTAAAATAAGCCTATATATCCTTTTATTTAAATTTATGATTCCATTGACATTGTCCTATTTCACCTGAACTATAAATTCCACTCTCTCTTTTTGCACAATTTTGTTACACAATTTAAATATATTTTACCAATAGAAAATATGTGGGCAAATTATGTAGTGAAAATATTTACACTGAAATAAATGCAAATGCCCAAATACATAAAATAAATCTTATCCTTACTTGTAATCAAGAAATTAAAAAAATACAATTCATACATTATATTTATAACCAACAGAATATCCAGATTGTGGTAACAAACATTAGTAAACTCGGGGTTAAAGAGCTACTCTTGAGGACAACTGATTGGAGAAAATTGACCCAACACTTAGAGAAAGATTGTTTAGTAACCATTACTATTAAAAGCAAAAAATTTGGCAAAGCAATTTAACTACTTGCCATCCTAAGGAGTAATGCTCACATATACACATGGAAGTATATGCAATGATTCTTATTGTAAAAGTGCCTGTAATAGAATAGAAATTGAAGCATTCAATATGTCCATTAATAAAGTAATATTAAATTTAAAAATCTGTGGTAATTTTTATTATGGACTTAACATAAGCACTTAGAATAAAGTATAATTAAATAAACTGACAAAGAAAAACATTTAAATAAACAATAAAGCAGAAATTTGATTTTTTATTAACATTGAAACACATCAAAAATTAAACACATATGCATGTGTATATGCATATATGTATTTCAAAATGTGGTTATATAGATATATATTTTAAATAATTATATGTATTATATAAGTATGTATATTATAATATAATAATTATGTATATATACTTATATAGAATATATATATAATCACATATATATCTATAAAACCACACTTATAAATACAAAAATAATCTAAAAGGACACATAACCAACTTAGGAAAGGTCTAAAATGTGGGATGGGTGGAAAAGAACACAGACGGCATAATTTAGCTCTATCACTATGGTTTCTATGGTTTGATTTTTTTTACCAGTGCCAGTGTATTCTATGTAGTCACATGTTACCTGTATAGTTTAAGGTAAGAAAATTAATAATGCAGAGTTACAATGGCATTCATCAGAAATATATATATATATATATATATATATATATATATATATACACACACACACACACACACATACCAGGAAATTACAAATAAGATTTGGCCTTCCATGCCTTTTAAGATATTAGGAGTTTTTCTAACCTCTTGAAATACTTTTTCCCATATTTATTTGCATAGAGAACTGGCCACTAATTCACTGCAGTGATGACATATCTTTGCCCTTCATGATGTTTCTTCACACACAAACCCCTCAGTAACTTGGTTAGAGCCGAAGACTCTATTCCTGTACCAGATCCTATGAGATTAGTTTCTAGCAACTTTTAACCATCAATCACATCCCTCTTTAGTTTCTCTACAGTCTGTGCACTTACCTGCATTCTAGCTCTTGTCACATTGTATTTTATATTGCTGCATATCTTTTTCTTTATTACATTGCAAATTCTTACTTGCCAGAGGACATGTATTTTCATACATTTGCTGTTCCAATGAATGAAAAAAGAAAAAGAAAAAAGAAAAATATAAGAAATTGCTATTTATTTTCTGGTGAATAATTTTAATATAAATTAAAAAAAACAATGTAATCCTTATGAATTTATTACAGTTCACACTGTCTCCACACACAGTACTACTTTATTTCCTTGTTTATGATATTACATCTTTCAGACCTACCCAGAGATCAGTCCCCAACAACTGAACTCTGCATTTTGTTCCTTGTCTGGCTATAGAATGGAGAAAAAGAGAGCATGGAGTGAAGGAAACTCACATCTGCTTTTGGGGAGGAATAATATCTTCTGCTAAATTCTACATCTCTATCATGCCTTTAAAAAAATTTATTTTATGTTTTTTTAAAGAGGGGAAGGGAGGGAGAAGGAGAGGGAGAGAAACATCAATATGTGGTTGCCTCTTGTGCTCCCCTTAATGGGAACCTGACCCTCAACCCAGGCATGCACCCTGACTGGGTGTTGAACCAGCAACCCTTTGGTTCGCAGGCCAGTACTCAATCCACGGAACCACACCGGCCAGGTCTATCCATCTCTTAACAAAGGTAAAATAAATCTACATGAATTGGTTTATGTTAGGTACTACATTATTCACATTGAAGGCTTATGCCATTTAATCCTTAAAGGAGTATTGGGTAGATAAACATACCTATAACACAGTTAAATTAGCTAAGAATGTTGACTTAAGTTTCCTAAAAATATTTTAGTATAAATTCAAGGATTAGAAATTTGAACCCAAGTATAAAAACAATGTTTGTAATCTTTACATTAACCCTTAAGGGATGAGTACTACATAGGGTTTTAAAAATATAAAATGACATAATGCATATGACAGCTTTGACCAGTATGAAATATTGCTCAAATATAAATTTGCTCAAAATCTAGGATCGCTGTATTTATAGTTCCAACCTTGTTTCATCAACCTGCCTCTGATATACTCCTCTTCATTTCTGATGACGAGAAACCCATGCAAAGATTTATTCTCAATGAAAGTTGCAGCCTAATCTCAACCCATAGCAGAATGAAACAGGGACAGTCTATTTTAGGGGTCCCAAACCCAAATGGGTTCAGCTCCCCCAAGAAATCTTACACAAGTCTGTTTTTCAGAGCCTGTTTGCTGACTAAAACCTTGAGAGCAAGACACAGATGAAAATGACTGCATATTGCCTTACCTCACCAGGGGTTCTGTGGGGGTCAGGATGAGTACCTACCTGGTATGAGGAAGCTGTTAATTCTTGCAAGACTTACAACTTTTCCAGATGAGCTCAGTTATAGATATGACTTTTAATTTCTGAGACTCCCATGGGCATGGAGTAAGGATGGTCTCCCCATGGTACCAAGAAAGGAAACCATTGAGAATTGGAGTTTTGAGTTCAGAACTCAGATTCTAAACCTTTAGAGTTAACATCTATTTTTTTGAAATAATGTTTTAGTTTTCAGTTACAGCTGACATATACTATTATTAACATTATTGGTATATTAGTTTCAGGTACACAACCCAGTTATTAGACATTTTATAACTTATTAACTACATT
Source organism: Mormoops blainvillei (assembly GCA_004026545.1). Lineage (NCBI taxonomy): Eukaryota > Metazoa > Chordata > Mammalia > Chiroptera > Mormoopidae > Mormoops > Mormoops blainvillei. Next base: position 46,610 of record PVJD01005757.1, read on the forward strand.
TTATAACTTACTAACTGATCATCCTACTAAATCTAGTACCCACCTGACACCATACATGGTTATTGGAATATTATTAACTATGCTTCTTATGCTGTGCCTTAAATCCTGTCACTATTTCATAACTACCAATTTGTACTTCTTATTTCCTTCACCTTTTTTACCCATCCCCCTGCATCTGACAACTGTCAAAATGTTTTTCATATCTGTGGATCTACTTCTGTTCTGCATGTTCATTTATTTTGATTTTTTAGATTCAGTTGTTGGTAGATATGTATTCATTGCTATTTTATTGTTTATATTTTTTATCTTTTTTTTTTGCCTTAAAGAAGCCCCTTTAACATTTTATGTAATAGTGATTTGTGATAATGAACTACTTCAGGTTTTCCTTGTCTGGGAAGCACTTTTTCTGTCTTTTGATTCTAAATGACAGCTTGCTGGGTAGAGTAATCTTGGTTGTAGGTTTTTTCATATCATCACTTTGAATATATCTTGCTAATATCCTCTGGCCTGCAAAGTTTCTGTTGAGAAATCATCTTACAACCTTATGAGAGATCCCTTGCAGGTAACTAGCTGCTTTCTCTTACTGCTTTTGAAATTCTCTGTTTGTCTTTAGCCTTTGGCATTTTAGTTATGATGTGTCTTAGTATGGGCCTCTTTGGGTTGATTTTGTTTGGGACTTTCTACATTTCTTTAACATGTATGTCTGTTTCCTTCACCAGGTCGGGGAAGTTACCCATTATTTTTTCAGGTAGATTTTCAATCACTTGCTCTCTTCTTTTTCTTGTACCCCCATGATGCTGATGTTGGGAAATTTGAAGTTGTCCCAGAGGCTCCTTATACTCTCCTCATTTCTTTTGGATTCTTTTTTTCTTTTTGCTGTTCTGATTGGGTGGTTTATGCTTCCTTATCTTCCACATTTCTGATCTGATCCTCTACTTCAACTACTCCCTTGTTCATTTCCTGGTTCTTTTTTGTTTTATGGTCCATTTTTTTTTAATGTTTCCTAACTCTTTGTTGAAGTTCTCAGTCAGTTCATCTACTCTTTTCTTAAGTTAATTGAACATCGTTATAGCCAGTGGGCTTTCTAAAAAATTTTTTTAAATTCTCACTTGAGAATTTAAACCCTTTGGTTCGCTGGTCGGCGCTCAATCAATTTTGTTATTGTTTTTTAGAAAGAGAGAAAGTAAGAGAGAGATACACTGATGTGCGAGAAAAACATCAATTGGTTGCCTCTTGTATACTCCCCAACCGGGAATTGAACTTGCAACTTAGGTATGTGCCCTGACTGGGGATTTAACCTGCAACCTTTCAGTTTATGGGATGACATGCCAACCAACTGAGCCACACTTGCCAGGGTTATAACCAGTGTTTTGAACTGTGCATCTAGTAGATTGCTTGTCTCCATTTTGTTTAGTTGTTTTTCTGGAGTTTTGTTTTGTTCTTTCATTTGGAACATCTTTCTTTGTCTTCTTATTTGATAGCCTCCCTATATTTGTTTCTTTGTATTAGGTAGATCTGCTACATCTTCTGGGCTTGGTAGGTTGGTCTTATGCAGCAGGTATTTTGAGGATCCAGTTGCATAGCTTCTCTTTTAACCCCTGTTAGGGCTGTTTACACCCTCCATTGTAGTTGAGTTTTGATTGCTGTTGGCACACCAATGGGAGGAATTTAATGCCAGGCTGATTGCCTGCAAATACTGGTTTTGACTACCATGGAGAATCAGCTGTACAGAAGCCCACCTCATAGAGCAGGGCTTACTTCAGTGAGGCCCTGGTGCCCACTGAGCCTGCCCCTTGGGTGTCTTGCTTGTGGAGATGGTTGGATGGTGCTCTGATGTGGTTGAAGTTGTCCACTTAGTATGCTGGCTCTAGGGCCATCTTGGAGATGCAGGCCAAGTCCAGGTACCACCTAGCCACCCAGCATGAGCTACAAAGTGATCTGCAGATTGCGGTTACTTGTGCTGGATTTGGAGGTGCCCAAGAGTGGTCAAGCTTGAATTAAGGCTGTCTGTTGCTGGTGCCAGGCCTGGGTCCACTTAGCTACAGGTACACAGTATGTGAAGGCCAAATTATGCTTGCTTGAGAGATTTTAGTAAAGTCTGAAGCATGAAGCAGGACAGGCTATTCACATGCAAAAGCCATTGCAAACAGCTTGGATGGGTCCCCAAGTTGGGTGGAATGGGGTCTCAGGGAATCAACAGATGGGGCAAAGAGTGTTAGCCCCATTGATGGAGACTCAGATATAGTGCCAACCTGCTGGCTTTGTGCTCAAACAAGAAACAATGACCTCCACCAGTACTTCTGGTTGGGAGAAAACTACCTCTCCAGCTGTCACCCTGATGCCAGACGCTTCAGTCTCTCTCCATTCATACTTGGTGCCTTTCTAGCTGCTTTCCCAGCATCAGAACTGAGAGCAAGTGATTCTGGGTAAGTCTGTGCACAGGCTCATTAAGAGGAATGACTGGGTCTCCAAAAGCCTCTGTTTCACCCAGTCACAATCCCAGCTGGTTTTCACAGCAAGAAATTATGGGGACTTCTCTTTCTGGCACTGGAACCCCGGGCTGGGGCCCTGGTGTAGGGTAGGGATCCCTCTTTCCTAATTGGAAAACTTCACAGCCAAGATATCCCTCCCAATTTTTGTCTGTCCCACATGTGTGTGGGACCAGCCTGCTATGCATCCTTCCCCTCCTCTCCACTCTTAATGTGGCTTCTTTATATCTTTAGTTGCACGGCTTCTGTTCAGCTAGAATTCAGATGATTCTGAATGATGGTTTCTGTAGTTGTAATTTTGATGTGGGTGTGGGTGGATTCAAGTACCACAATGATCTACACTGCCATTTTGACTGGAGGCCCTACCTAGAGTTAATGTCTTCATATCAGGAGAATCCAAGAAGTTTAGGGGAGGGAAGGTGAGTCTTTCTCGACTCTCTATGAAGTCTGCTTCTCAGAATTGTTTGTTCTTAGGTAGATCATATGTATGTATCAAAAAAAGATAGTGCCTAGTCCCTTCATTTTAAATAATACCTTTTTATTTTTATTATAAGAAAATATAAAGAAAAGCTAACATTAATAATAATGTCAATTTCATACTTCATTTAATATATTCCATTTTTGTATTTATATTATTTTGAACATTTAAATCATATTAGATTTCAAATTTTTATAGCACTGTTGTGATATAGACCTTCTTTTCATAATTCATAAGAATAAATTTTATAGAAAAATATTTAATTGTATGGAATAAAATGGAATTTTAATGAAAATTGAATTGCATCTACACATTAATGTGGAAAAATTTGACACCTTTAAGCATGCAATATTCTTAGCAATCTAGATTTTGTGTGCTTTTTACATGTATTCCAGGCTCCTTGGAGGTATGTAAAAATTTTTTTAAATTTTTAAATTAAATTTTTGGGATGACATTGGTTAATAAAATTATATACATTTGAAATGTACAATTCTATAATACCTTATCTACATATTGCATTGTGTATGAACCACACAAAGTCAAATTGCCTTCTGTCACCATATATTTGACCCCCTTTACCTTCTACTACCTCTCCACACTCCCTCTCTCTGCTAACCACCATACTATTATTACCTGTGTCTATAAGGTTTTGTTTGTTTGTCTTTTCTGAACAATTTTTAAATCTTTTTTATGTCAATGTTATCAATTTTTACATTTAAAAATTTGATATTGTATCATTTTATTTTTACATTGAATTGTATTTTTCATGTATTTTTCAAGTATGCATTCTATAAATTACATATATATAGTGGATTCCCATTATATAAGGATCCCATATTTACAAATTTTCTTAATATCTAAAATTTATTTGTAAATAAAAATAAATACCCATTGCCCTTTAACAGTCATTTGAAGATATGCAAACAGGTGGAAACAATTTGAGTTGCTTGACAAGCAGATTTCCAGTGCGTTTGAACAAGGTGAAACCCTGACTTCTCATTTTCGCTGTAAACAAGTGTTATTTTTGTATTCTATTCAGTGCCATGTATTCCTTATTTTTATGCTTCTTTTTGATGGCTGCAATGTTTAAAATGACCCCAAGAACAGCACTGAAGTGCCATAGACTAAATATTTTTTAATTTATTTTTGAAGTGCATTGGAATAAATTAGTACTTTTCTAGTGTTCCTAAGTGAAAGAAGATTTTGGTGTACTTTATGGAGAAAATACCTGTACTATATAGCTTTTTTCAAGTATGAATTATAGCATTGTTTGTTGTGAGTTCAAAGTTAATGAATCAAAATAAGGTACACTCAGGCACAGGAAGAGGAAAATCACAGTAGAATGTACTAAAGTAATATCTGCAGGGTGTGGTGAAGATATGAAAAAGATGAAAAAGAGGCTAAATTTGTGGGTTCATGAGATGACAACTAATAAAATAAATGCAGTGGACACCTCCGTTGCAAGATCAGAGATATTTACAGTTATGTCACTATCATTCAGAATCAAAAATAGTTGTGGTTAGCACATTTTAAAAGGCATCAAGGTACAAAAAACATCAGGCTTACAAGTGAAGCAGGTTCTGTTTATCAGGAGGCTACAGAAGAATCTTTAAAATGTCTGCCAAACATGTAGGAAAAGGGTTCTGTTGAAGAGCAGGGTTTCAACACTGATGAGGCTGGCTTACGGTGTAAGGATGTTGGCGAATGAACATATATTATGTAAGTGGACTCCAAAGCTCTTGGCTTTTAATCATTTGAAGACTGTACAATTAATCATTTGTAAGAACTATGCAGTAAATGAGGTATCTTTAAGGAGAAACACACATAAAACAAGATTGTGGTTTCATTAATTGACACAAATGTAACAAGAAGTTACAGGAAGCTAATTCTTGCATTTCCCCTGGGAACAATGGTTTCATATTTTCTAATTCACTGTTCACAGTGACTTTATAGAATATTAATGAGAATAATGAGAATCGACTATGTGTTTGTATGAATACATATGCAAGTATATGTGAGCACACACAGAAACACACCTGTTGGGGTGGGCTTGCTCTCCGTTCCCTCATGGGAGAACTCATGGGCTGGGGGAACCTCTCTGGAGTAGAGCAGTATTGGGGTGAAGAGGGGTGATGTGGATAGAGTAAAACTTTACTTCATATCCTTTCAATCTTTCTTCTCTGTTGTGCTCCACACTGGGTGGAACACATCTGGATGCTGGAACTATCACAAATGTATTTTCATACATTAACGGTTGTTAGTTTGATGTTTCCATGGGAAGAGGAGTACTACCTCCTATTCTGTCATCTTACTACCCTAGCCCTCACTTTTCTACCTTCATTTCCTCTGAAGTCAGAGCTCCTTATGTTTCTGTCTTATTGAGTCAGAGGCAGGTTGGACACTGGCATCATCAGAGACTTTGTGTCCTTCACACAACTGGCTCTAGGGGATTTTTCTATTGGAAGTTCTGCCCAGGCAAAGAGCAGTGCCCTCATAAAAATGGGGCAGGTTGAGACAAGTTAGAGATGGGATTTCTGATGCTCAATCTGGTGAGTCTTCCCCATGTCCCAGCTCGCAGTGTATCCTTACTTTACAGCGATGGATGAAAGGAAAGAAGAAATATCGGAAAGGAATAGACATGGGATAAATCTGAAAGAAGATGAAGGTTGAAACTTAGGAAAAGAATAGGATCAGAGTTAGGAAAGACTATATTATACTAGTAAATGCACTTGGATTTTAGCCTGACTCCTTTTGTTGTGTATTTTAGAAAAACCAATTTCCTGATACCTAAAGAATGATGGATAACATGGTACCTTTGGAATAGATTCTAAATGTTTTAAATGAATAGCCTGTTTAAAAATAAGAACTTTCTTATCTGCATTTTATAAATAAAAGTGCTTGTTATTTACTTTCCTTTGATTAGACGGTGAATAAGTCTTGAAGTTGGTTTCAACACAATTAGTCTGATGGCAGAATTCATGCTGTTAAGCATTACAAAGTACTGTGCTGTAATAAACCCAAGAAACGGGGAGGGTTTGAAATAGCTCCATTAGAATGAAACAGATGTACTGATTTCGAAGATACTAGAGAGGTAGAATCAGCTCTATTTCTTCAATATTTGGAGAGGAGAGGAGGATGCTATCCAGATCTTATGATCTAGCCGGTTCACTGACTAATAATTATGCAAGACAAACAAATACAGAACTTCATTTTTCTGTAAATTTCTTCTAATTATTTCTATGGTTATTCATATCACTGTCTCTATACTTAATAAACTACCAAGGTCCCATTGCAGAATATAACTGAGCTGAGAGATATAAGAGATGTAATTCACTCATGATTGTATCTTTGACCACAGAATATAATACCATTTTCCCTCTAAGAACAATAACAACAATAATGACTAAAAAGCCTCACAAAAATGGAAAGTAGCTTATTTTCCTCTTTAATGATGAGATTTGCACCTATTAGGTAGGGTAATTTTCTTATTTATTGAGAATCTATTGCATATAGGTATATGGAAAAAGGGAAAATAGTATTTTTCTAATTTTTGGAGACTATTGCCTACATTCCTGATCTCCAGAGATATTATTTAGGAATAAAAAGCTTTATTTATTAAAAGAACTTGCCATTGGAACTTACACTGATAAATCACAGAAAATTATGCTTACAAAATTGAATCCAACTGGCACTCCTTATGTTGTCCATGTCACACCTTTTTGGAGTATTCACAATCCCATTGCAAGGTCAGAATCTTACAGTAGAAAAGCTATTCTTTTAGACATTGCACAAAGTGTTTCTCACAAATGTACATTGTTCTTTGATCCTTTTTCTTTCCACTGCTTACATTTACTGCTAGGAGTTCCCTGTTTCCTCATCTACTTTGTACTGTCCTTTTATTACTTGTTTATCATGGGTTGCGCACTTTTCTTAGCTTTGCTTCCCATGTATCAATGTCTTCACAATACCATGACTGTCTTACTGAAACTTTGATCATAATGAGCATTTCTCCTATGGGATCCTCTAGTGATACAAAATGATGAAAAGACACTTTTTACTACAAAACATTTACACATAATGAATGGTCAAATGCTTTGAAAATATGCCTCTGACAAATTCCATAAGTAAGGTACTTGAAATTATTTAAAAAACAGCATAGGTAACATTGAAAATAATAGATTTAGTTTGTTTAGAATATGCTCTCTATCTATTCTCTTCTTCAAAATATTTGCCATGTGTTGTAAACACTTAAAATTACCATTGCCTCAGACTCATAATGAAGATACTGATATCTCTTATTCTGATACATGTGAGCTTAAAAGAGATTGTGTTTGTGTGAATAGGTGTGAAGGAGGGGGTCTGCGTATATATGACATAAGTGAGGCATGAATTATCTTTTTCTTATTCCATTTTGATTTACATATATCCCCTCCACTTTCTACTTTATTTTTATGGCTGTTTAACTATAAACATTTCAAGCATTTGGCAAGTCATTTAAACTATTTGAAGTTCAGCTCCATTTATAAAAATAAGGTTAAGTATGTTTTCCTATCTGTGTTTGTAATGATTAGAGATGATATTTTCCCAGGTTTTGGTAGCATTGAAAGTAGTAGGCAGTATCTCAATAAATGGTATTTGATAGTACTGTTTTCACTATATTTCTTATTTTGTAATAAAAAAGAATAAATATTAACAAGTGGGTTGATTTTAATCTTTTAGATCTTTTGTTTAATCCTCACCTAAAGACATGCTCATTGATTTTTAGAAAGAAGGGCAGGGAGGGAGAAAGAAAGGGAGAGAAACCTTGATGTGTGAAAGAAACATCAGATGGCTGCTTCTCGTACGTGCCCCCACTGGGACTGAACCTGCAACTCAAGCATGTGCTCTGACTGGGAATAGAATCCAAAAATTTTTGGTTTATGGGATGATGCTCCAACCAACTGGTCACACTGGCCAGGGCACATTTTTTAGATTTATTTTTAGTGTTTGAGAACACATCGTAATGAATCTGTGTATTTGTCAACATTTTCTAGCAGTCTTGTGTGTTAACACCTGAGTGTTACTATCGAACCAAATGGAAACAATAAAAACAACTATTTATGGAGGCTGGCAGAGCCCTTTGAATGTCAAAACTGTAAGTAAATTATGTTGGTGAGGAAGAAAGGATGTAATTAATGAAGTAGGTATTAAAGCAAAATCTTAACATAATACCAGTGATGTGACCATTGTGAATGAGACCATTCTTCTAAAAGATGAAAAAGGTGCCGACAAAGATGAACATATTATGTAGAACTTTTTTATTACAGTATACTGCCTAACTTCTTTTAAAACCTTTTCATTGATAAGTTACTTCTAGACATTGCTCTTTCATATTACATTTTTAATTGTGTAAAATAATTAAGAAAGAATATTCACAATTGTATGCTGTTATTTTTCTTTAGGGTTAAAACATTGCCGTTTACCCTCGTGTCCCAGAGATTGGCAAACATACATTTGTAAGGAACATGGACTTACAAGTTATCTGTCAGGATGTCTCTTCCCAATGACACCCAGTTCCACCCCTCCTTCTTCTTGTTGCTGGGCATCCCAGGACTGGAAACACTCCATGTCTGGATTGGCTTTTCCTTCTGTGCTGTGTACCTGATTGCACTCATAGGGAACTTCACTATTCTGTTTGCGATCCAGACTGAGAGCAGCCTACACCAGCCTATGTTCTACTTCCTGGCCATGTTGGCTACCATTGACTTAGGTCTCTCCACAGCTACCATCCCTAAGATGCTTGGAATCTTCTGGTTTGGTCTTAGGGAGATAATCTTTGAAGCCTGCCTCACCCAGATGTTTTTCATCCACAATTTCACTTGCATGGAGTCGACAGTCCTCTTGGCAATGGCTTATGACCGTTATGTGGCCATCTGCAACCCACTCCGATATAGCACCATCCTCACCAACAAGGTTGTTTCTGTGATTGGTCTTGGTGTATTAGTGACGGCATTTGTTACTGTTATTCCATTTGTATTTCTCATTTTGCGATTGCCTTTCTGTGGGAATCATGTCATTCCCCATACCTACTGTGAACACATGGGTCTTGCTCGTCTGTCTTGTGCCAACATCAAGATCAATATCATCTATGGCTTGGGTGCTATTTCAACCTTAGTTTTTGACATTATAGCCATTGCCCTTTCTTATGTTCAGATACTCCGTGCTGTTTTCCACCTACCTTCCCGTGAAGCCCGACTTAAGTCTCTCAGCACGTGTGGTTCTCATGTTTGTGTAATTCTCACCTTCTATACACCAGCACTCTTTTCCTTCATGACACACCGCTTTGGCCGAAACATCCCCCGCTATATCCACATTCTTCTGGCAAATCTTTATGTTTTAGTGCCACCAATGCTCAACCCTGTCATATATGGAGTCAGAAGTAAACAGATCTATGATCGTGTGAAGAAAATATTATTTTAAAAAAGGTAATTAAAAAGGAATAGCACCTACTATGTATAAGATGGAAATTTGAAACAGGAAAATACCTTGTTATATTAAATTAAGTAAATTTAAATGTGTTTGACACAAATGTTTATTTATTTTTCACTCCCTTCTTTAAGCATACCAGTGAGCTCAGAGAGTGGAAATTTAAGCTTTGTTATCCAGTTTATATGGCAAACAGTGACTTACCAGTTTTTATATGTGATTTTTATCAGTGTTGTCAGTAGATATAAAGTAGGATTTACAGAATGTGCCATGTTTTTTGAGTGATTAACTACTTTATATTATTCTTGTGGGATTTAGTTTTGATGTTTCCCATTCCCCTTTTATCTCAAAACCTCCCTGTAATTGTTTCTCTCACCTCACTTTGCATCCTTCCTTATTGTTTTCCCTTGTTTTTGTTCTCTAGCATCAGAAATCAGTCACTCTTCTTTTGTTATAGGCCTGTATTATGATATCCTGTGATTTCATCATAAATTTTATAAACATCCAAAATGATGTCCTAGATGAAGCACTGATTTTGCATATGGAAAGGTGATAAACTACAAAAAGACCCATTATAAATTTTTTATAGAGTCTGTTGCAAATACATTTATGTTTTCCTAACCAAACTATGATGTAAATATGAGATAAAGGAACCACTTACAGCCTAGAGAGGTTTCATCTGTTCTGTTTTCTAACTTATTTTTAGGCTCATTTTGTAGTTGTTTCCTTTACTTCCTTTCTTCATAAGATTTTACCAGTTAAACAAAACTTGAGTTGAGTGCTTGTTCTGTCTTTATAAGTTTCGAAGATCCTGAATTTTTTAATCTAATAATATAGTCATCATTTTATTTCAAAGATAAAGCAAGATGACTTAATTATGTAATGTTTCTAGAGTATTATAGTATAGTGTCATGCATGTTGTTAACAGTAGATACAAGATAACTGTTAACCATTAGTATTATCACCATAATTATTTGTATTACCATTTTGTTTTTTATCATTACCTTTGACAACAATCGGTACTTTTGTTTTTATTAGAGTTGTATGTGTTTTTTTCTTTTACTATCTCCCTTATATAAAATACCATGAAGCAGAAAAGATACAACTAAAGTACGATAAGTATCAAATATAATATAAAGGTTATTTATATTATATGTATATTATATGTATACACACAAGATATAAATGCACAACTAATTTGTTGAAATTTTGTAAAAATCATTGTTATAGTCTTGAAATTCTGACTTAAGGGAAATTGCAAACATACTAGTTTCTCTAAGTCCATCACAAATTACATTCACATACATATTCATATCTATTTATACATACTCATATATATATATGACATTATCTCAGTCTTTAGAACAGAAATTTTTAATTTTGAAATAATCATTTTCAGAATTTATTCTTTTCTTCCTCCATTTGTAATGTGAGGGAAGTTATCTCCACAACCTTTTGTCATCTCTGCTCATAATTTCTTAATCTTAATTAAATGTTCCTCTTCCATGTTTCCTGAATTCTAAATTCTTGCATCAACTATGTCATAACTGAGCCTCTGATGTATCTTTATCACAAGCCATTCTCAGTCTCCCAGGCCGGCTGATTTTATTTCACAGTTATCTCAGGTGTTTTCCTTTCTGTCCCTGACACTGTGGTTTGATTTACTATTTCTAGTGGCCAGCATATGATATTTGCCCTGTTGCTGACTTCTTCACACCAAACATCTCTCCAAAGTTCACTTTTTCTATCACACTCAACATGCTTCTTGGTCTTCATTTCCTAGAGATATGTCTATTCCTTGATAAACTCCTCTACAGTCCAAGTTTACCTACTTTATAAAACTTACTGCCATTCTCTTCCTTCTCCATTTACTAAATAATAGTGCCACACTGACTTTCTGGAATTTCCATTTTAATTTTTGAAATCTCCTATTTAAACAAAATCTGTTTTTTCTTTTTTATTGCTGTTCCATTCCATTTGTCCCAGTTTTTCTCCCATTGCTCTCCCCTGCCCTGCCCCTCTGCCCCCACTCCCACAGTCAGTCCCTGCCCCATTGTCCATGTCCACGAGTCCTCTATTCGTGTTCCTAGCCTTGCCCCTTCTTCTTCTTTCCCAGGTACCCTCTTCCCCCCACCACTCTGGTCACTGTCAGTTTCCAAGTCTTTGGTTCTATTTTGCTCATTTGTTTGTTTTGTTGCTTAGGTTCCACTTATAGGTGAGATCATATGGTATTTGTCTTTTACTGCTTGGCTTTTTTCACTTAGCATAATGCTCTCCAGTTCCATCCACGCGATTGTGAAGGGTAGGAGTTCCTTCTTTCTTTCGCCTGAGTAGTATTGCATTGTGTAAATGTATCCCAGATTTTTGATCTACTCATTTACTGATGGGCACTTAGGCTGTTTCTAGCACTCAGCTACTGTAAATTGCATGGCTATGAACATTGGGATCCATAGGTTCTTTTGAATTGGTGTTTCAAGATTCTTTAAGTATAATCTCAGCCATGGGATTGCTGGATTGAAAAGCATTTCCATCTTTAGTTTTCTGAGGAAATTCTACACTGTTTTCCACAATGGCTGCACCAGTCTGCATTCCCACCAACCTTGTACTAGGGTTCCCTTTTCTCTACATCCTCAGCAGCACTTGTTGCTTGTTGACCTGTACTTTTCTTACTAGATTTCTTTTTTTAAAAAATATTTCATTTATTTATTTTTAGAGAGAGGGGAAGGAAGGGAGAAAGAGATGGGGAGAAACATTAATGTGTGGTTGCCTCTCACATGCCCCCCACTGGGGGCCTGGCTTGCAACCCAAGCATCTGCCCTGACTGGGAATTGAAGTGGCAACCCTTTGGTTCACAGGGCAGCGCTCAATCCACTGAGCCACACCAGCCAGGGCAGAAGTAAGATTCAATGGCACACATTTCTTTAGGGTTTTTGCATGCAGATGTCCAATTGCTCCAGAATTATTTGTTGAAAACAATTTGCTTCGCTGTATTGCCTTTGTTCCTTTGTCAAAGATTATTGACTATATTACATGGTTCTATTTCAGGGCTCTCTATTTTGTTTCATTTATCTATTTGTTGATTCTTTTGCCAATATCATACTCTCTTAATCACTGTAGGTTTATAGCAAGTCTTGAAGTTCAATGTCAATTCTCCAACTTTATTCTTTTCCTTTAATTTTGTGTTTGTTATTTTTTTTATTCTCCACCTAAACTGAAAATCAGTTTGTAATATTCACAAATAATTTGCTGGTATTTTGGTGGGGACTGTATTAAATTTATAGGCCAGTTTGGGGGAAAGACAATATTATCAGTACAATATTGTCTTTCTATGAACATATGACATTTCTCCATTTGCTTATTACTTTAATATGTTTTCTTGGGGTTTTATAGTTTTTCCCATATACCCAGATTTATACCCAAATGTTTATTTTTTAGTTGCTAATGTTAACTGTATTATGTCTTTAATTTCAAATTCCACTTCTTCACTGTTGCTGTATAAGAAAAAGAATGGCTTTTGTATATTAAACTTGTATCCTATAATATTGCTAAAATTGCTCATTACTTCTAGGATTTACTTATGATAAATGTAGGCCTATTTTCACACCAAGTCTTGTATACAAAAATTCACAGATGCTTTATTCATAATATCCAAAAACAGAAACCAACTCAAATATATATCAACAGTGACTACAGACAAATTTAGGTATATCCACATAATATAATACAATTCAGCATTTTACAGGAATAAATTGATGATACACAACATATATGGATGGATCTTAAATAATTATGCCTAGTGAAAGAAGCATATGCCAGAAGAAATGAGGTATATGTTCTGATTATATTTATATAAAATTGTAAAAGAATTAACCTAACAAACACAAGCAGTGATTGCTAGGGAAAGGTAGGAAGGGTTTCAGGGAAGGACAGTAGGTATGTATTTCATAGGCACATGAGGAAATTTGAGAAGATAAAAGATATGTTTATTATCTTTATTATGACAATTACTTAATCATTGAATACATATGGCAAAACATATTAAACTGTGTGATTTAAATGTGTTCTCTTTGTTAAGTGTCAGACATTAATGAAGTTGTAAACACATGTACTTAAAAAAATAATCTCTAATGACTACCATTCTTACTCATAATATAAGGCAAAGGTATTAGTGTTGCCTGGGTATTCTATATGTTGGGTACCTGAAATGTCTTTGAACTTTTTGTCCTACTATTTTCTCCTTTGCATATTATTCTCAAACTATTCTGGCTTCCTCATTTCATTCAGAGTTTAAGAACAGTAATAACTTTAGTGCTTTTGCCTTCTCATTTCCTCGCCCTGCGGTACTCTTTTATCAGGGATTGCCTTGTTAAACACTTTGGTGTCTTCAAACGTTCTCTCACATATCAGCTGCAACCCTAAATATACTGGACAATATACCTTCTACCACAGACACAGCAGCTGCCTCCTCCCCTTCCTTTTTTTCCCCACAGCACTTATCTCTAACTGTTATACTATATCTATGCTTAAAACTTTGTATCTGTAAGGTAGCCCATTATGGCTAACATGCAATGAGTCTACTACCACTAGTCTCTCCCACCCATTAAAAATAAAATCTGGACAAAATACAAAGACAGTTACCTATCAAGTAACCTATCAACTTGAAACAAGGAGTCAAAATTTAAAGAAGTGACTTATATCATGTAGATTCTCAAAAAAATTTCCCTCTATGTTCTTTCCTTCCATCGATTGGAGGCCAGGCACACAGCAGGGATAGAGCAGGTTATACAGGCAACGAAAGAAAGGAAGGGAGGGAGGGAGTGAAGGGGGAAGAAGGAAACAGGGAAGGAGTAAGAAAGGACTGGATTTCAAGATTATGTTTGAAATACCTATTTTTCCCTCCCTTCCTTCCATATTACTAATTACATCAAATGAAAATGGTCTGAACACATTGATTCATGATGGAGATAGTGAGATCAGATAAAAGCAATATTCAACTATAGGTTGCATACAAAAACCCACTTTAAATATAAATTCATAGAATTCTGAATTCATATTAGTAATGCAAACAATATTTAAAAGAAACTGAGGTGATATAAGACACAGTAGAATTCAGACTAAGGAACATCATCAAAAATAAAGATGGATGTTATATAATTCTTCAAAAAGACATAACTATATTAAATGTTCCATGCACATAACTGCAGTGCTCCAAATTATGTGAGGAAAACTGATGGAATTGAAAGAAAATACAGTCAAATCCACAGATATATTTGGAGAATTCAAGATTCCTTTTTCAGTATCCAATACAAGAAGCAGAGAGAAAATTAACAATCAAAACGTAGAGGATGTAACTTAAAAATGAATTAGACTAAAGTTTATAGTATTAAATACTATTGTAAAAGGCTATATAAGTGTATATTACTTACTTTTTTGACTATCTGTTTTTTTTATCATTTACAAACTACATTAAGAGAAGTAATCTTTCTTCTTTAGTTTATTATCACACCTTTTATGCCTAAGTAAGTGCCTGGTACGTAACGGATGCTTACTAAATATTTATGTAATGAATAAATAAATGCAAAAATCAATGTCATCATTTTATTTTACATATCCCAGGAACAACAGTTCTGATTCTTTGAAATTTCCACAAGTTTGAAAGATACCTAATGTTTACACCAGCAATGTGAATAACTCACGTTACAATCAATATTCATACTTGAGGGAGTTCCTAAAATGTACCCATCTCATCAGTTGCAAGGTGAGAATGACATGGCTTACCACAAATTTTTCTCTTTTGCCCACCTCTCATCAGCTTTTCCTTACTGTTAGAGTGAGAGTACAAATTAACCAAACCTTGATTGCTATCTGGGTTCTCTACTTTTAAATTCCTTCAGTTAATAAACAGACAAACAAACAACCACAGTCAGAAGAATGATCTTATTTGATTAATCTTATAAGATAAACTAATAAGTATACTTTGAAGACAGTGAACAAATATATATTCAGGGCAAGAATGATAGAGAAATAATCTTACTTTATTAAGTACTTAATACACTAGAACTTTGTGATTATTAACTTAAAATATCGGTACTATTTTTTCTCTTTTACAGATGTTCAGATAGGTGGAATTATATATAACTTTAACTTACAAAGGTAGTAAGTAAAGAATTGAGATTCTGATTCCAAGACTTCCTGATCTTAGAATCCAAGGCATTTGTATCAAAGAGTTATTGGAGGAGAGGGACAACTACAAAAGTAGGGCCCAGGATTCTCAGTTGATTTTAGTCCTGAATAGTTGTAGAACACACTCTCGGATCCGTTTGGTCCTTACTCCGTAGATAACAGGGTTCAGCACAGGGGGTACCAGCAAGTACACGTTGGCCAGTAGGATGTGGGTGTGGCGCGGTATGTGCTTACTAAAACGGTGGGTGAGGAAAGAGAAAAGAGCAGGGGTGTAGAAAGTGAGGATGACACAAACGTGAGACCCACAAGTGCTAAGAGTCTTCAGCCTGGCGTCTTTGGAAGGGAGACTGAATACAGTACGGAGGATCTGTACGTAGGACAAAGTGATGCCTGTCACATCAGTCCCAACAATTAAGATAATGACTGCCAAACTGTAAAGACTGTTGATGGAAATGTCAGCACAAGCCAATTTCACCACAGCCATATGCTCACAATAGGTATGGGGGACAATATTGGTCCGGCAATATGGCCACCTTCTTACCAGAAAGGGATGTGGTGTCATTAGCACTAACCCCCGCAGAAGTGCCACTAGGCCAACCTGAGCCACCACGGAATTTGTTAGAATGGATGAGTGTCTCAGAGGATTGCAGATTGCCACATACCTATCGAGTGCCATAGCCACAAGAAGCCCTGACTCCACCCCAGAGAAAGCATGGATGAAAAACATCTGAGTGAGACAGGCGTGAAAGTTGATTTCATGATCATTGAACCAGAATACACCCAACATCTTGGGAAGAGTGGAAGTTGACAAGATGAGGTCTGTGATGGCCAACATGGAAAGAAAATAAAACATGGGTTCGTGAAGAGCAGTCTCAGTCTTGATGATAAAAAGAATCAGCATGTTTCCCATGAGGGCAGCGACGTACACTGAGCAGAAAGGGATGGATATCCAAATATGCATGTCTTCTAGACCAGGTATGCCCATCAGGATGAAGGTACGGGGATTGGTGAAAGCCGTGGAGTTAAAGTCAAGCATGGTGATTCTGGCTACAGGAAGACATACGCTTGCTCTTCTTCCCTCCTCTCTCCCTGGAGCGGTCAAAGGTGCATATACTCTGATAGATATACAATGTAAAATTACCCAGTGTAAAAATACAACCAAGCAAGGCTATTCAAATTTTAATTGCCCCTTGGGAGTCTTCTCTGAAATTAGAAATATTTCATCCTCCATTGCCAGATATAAATCTCATTAAGGACTAGTTGGAGAAGAAACCATCTTCTCTGCCTGCATACTGCTCTGCCTTAGGCTCAGAACCTCCTAAGTATTCAGCCTGATACTGAGTGATCTCCTTTTGTCTGTGAAAGCTAGGGTAAGTGAAAGCTCTGAAAAATAGTACAGGTTCCTCACATCCTAATAAGGCAATGGGGAAAAAAAAACTCTCTACTATCACTCTCAAAAATAATTATGAACTTGAGACATTTTTCATGAGGTGTGTTCTGAGCAAATTATTTTCAGTGTGTCAAAAGAATTTTTAAAACATGCAATATATGACTATTTAGTCAGGGGAACTGACCTCTTTTCCCTTCTATTATAAAATAAAAAAATGGTAACAGCCAATACAACAATATACTTTTTGGTGAAAGCAACATATGAAGGAGTGATAAGTTTTCCATATTTACACTACTTTTAATCACAAGACTTTCTGAAATGTGTCTTCCTGGTGAATTTTTGGTCATAAAAGAAACACTAGTTAATCACCTAAAGAGCTCTAAGACAGCAGCAGCAAAGCCACTGACACTCCCAAAAGTTATGCTCCCTGGGTTTCCTAGTACCCCTGGGAAAATGTGACTTGGAAAGAGGTCGATGTTTTCACAGTATTTCCTATATATATACATATATGATTTAATGATTACTCCTTTGGAGATTTTATACATATATATATCTTTCTACCAAATCTTTCTACCAAATATCTATTAAGATATTAACTAGGGCACAGGAGCTTCTTACCATAACTAAGAATTTAGGTACACTTTATACTTTGGGAAAGAAAGACTGGTGAGTTCTAAGTCAATCAAATAATCATCAATATTTGCAATTAGTGACAGTTGCTACTTTTTGTGTCATAAGATGTACCACACACACAAAAAATGTTGAGTCATTAGCAAGTGCCCAGATGCTAATTTGTGTAAAATATTATGAGGTCACCATTGTTATACTTCATTTGTAAAAGAAGAAACTTACACTTTACATAAGCTAATACTCCTCCAAAGTCACACAATCAGCATGTGCCAGAAGAAAGTAATACACCCTGGTTCACTCCAAAACTTCACCTTTGTTCCTATACAAAATATAATCAAAATAAAGAGAAAACTAATGTCAGTGTTTTTCCCAGACCCTGTCATGAATGATTCTCATAGGACACTTAGAAGCAATAAGGGCATACACTTTTATTTACTGTTTTATAAATGTGGTTTTATGGATTAACACGGTCTATAGCAAACACATACAATAATCATAAACTATTCTAACATCTCAGTTGATGTCAAGTGCTAAATATTTTATTTCTAAATGAATTTTTCTTAACCCTAGAGAACATACCTACATATACTTCCTTTTCCAAAGTAGTACCCGTTCACTTGTGCACTAAAAATTCTAAAGGATGGTTAAGGAAAACCTCAAGCGCATCCTGGTCTAACCTTACAAGCGGCTTGTTCCATGTGGCAGGGCTACACTGATTTACCTGGCAGCATAAGGCAGTTCTAGAAGTTTCTAACATATTCACAGGCACCACATTGCCAGCCTCTGCTGCTTGCTCTCAGTCTGTTTGCAGCACAGCTGAGTCTCAAGAATCCACGGTAACTTTAATGTTTATTCCTCATCTCTAGTAAGCTCTTCCTCACACCAGTGCGCTACAGTCCCCTTATTGCCTCTGGCTGCTTTGGCTTGAGTAAACATAGATGAGTTGTTGATGCCTTCAGATTAATTGTGTTGTGTTGAATCAAAGCCAGGGACTCAGAGATTTGAATCACGCCCTGCACGGGAGGTTCAGGCAGGTTTTATAGCCACACTGAGGAGCAGTCCCAGGGGCTCAAACTGCAACAAATGTTTCTTCTCCTTCTGAGAAGTGTAAGTGACACATGAGAAAGAAAACATTTTTCTATCGCTTGATGTCAGTTGGTAATGAAATTTGAAGTGAGTGAGACTAAAGGAGAATTTTAAAGAAACAGTTTATTTACACAAGTGACTCTGACCCTACTAATTCAGTTAAAATTGGTTCAGTTAAAACCAGTTCAGTTAAAACGAATGAGGTAGTCATACAGGCAACTTAGCTCAGAATGCAATGCAGAAATAAAGTGGAAAACTAGATTACTGTGTTACTGTCAAACTTAACATGAATGGTACTCTCTGTGTATAAAATATTCAAATGTGTGTCTATATACATGCAGATATATATAGCTCTACACATATACACATATGTACACATATTCATCATATATATGCTCCTATATGCATCAAATTATTGCACTTATAAGAAACATGACATTATGTATTACAAACAAATAGATATACACACCTATATATATTTGTGCTTGTGTGTGATTATAATAATTTGTCGTTCAGTAAATACTTATTAAATGCTTACTATATACCCGAGTCTATGTTAAATGCTTTGCAAACTAGCACTGGAAAAAATAAACAACTAATACCATCCATTTTCTTAAGACTATTATCCAGTAATGAGGTGGTTCATATCACTAACATTTTAAATAATAAAGCCACAGAGAAACTAAATAGAATGGTTTTTTAATGAATGATTGGAGTGACTACCTCCAGTTGATCAAAGACAACCCTTTTCAAGAGATAACTTTTGATAGACACCGAAATAATGAGAAATGTATAAAAAATGATTGGAAGAAAAGATTCTAATATCAATTCCAACATGTGGAGAGGGTTTTCCCACACCAGCAAGGCAATCACAGTACACCAGTGAGCTGCAGCCACTGTCTCTCTTGTTTTCAGACACAACAGTTGGCATTTTGGGCCTTTCTGGGTGTAAGAGGAGTGTCTAGGTTCAGCCCATTTCTGTGTTGGGAAAGCCCCTCCCAAACGCAGCATCTCACTGCAATGCCAGCTGGTACACTGATACAGATGGGTTCCTAGAATGCTCACCTAGTGGGGAAAGCCTGTACTACAAAGGGCCTGCCCTCCAGAAAATAATTTCACTTTTTTTTAGGGGTCCCCCCTCGTATAACATATTTTTATACTTGAGACCTGCGTCAAGTCCAAATCCCTTCTGACCAAATAATGACAGTAAACTGATGAGTTCAGATAACCCCGTGACAGCTCAATAAAAGTAAATTGTGATCCTTTCCATATGAAGACAGACTACACTAGGCACTTTTCTGAGGTTAAAATAGAGAAGAAAGTATTTGTAAGACAAATCAGCCTCCTTTACACTGTTGTATGTTTTGTGTGATTGAAACTGTATCTGGAACTGTAGTCTATGGGTCATACAACTTGATTCAAGCCTTGCTAGTCTAGCTGATTAGTCTCCATGAGCCACCTGCCTTTTTCATGAACTACACAAGACTATTATACAAAGAATTCATTGATACCAGCACTCCAACTTGGAGCACGTCATTAAAGTGGCCATCTTTTTGTCCCGCAGGTACTCTGTATTGTTTAAGGTTAACCACCTGTGTGGGCTCAGGCAGTTCTAGCCATTCCCGTTTAGCTGGTGCAATGAAAACTGGACAAAGGGCAGACTTACATGCCTTCTGTTATACAGCCTTAGGCAAGGGAAGCAATCCCCAGTTAGACACAATATCCATCCCAATAATACATTCTGGTGGGGCTGCATCACATCAAGTCTCTTCAAAAGCCCTATTTTTTTATCCAAACTTTCATAATCCCATCAGCCGTAGCATCTTCATATCCTCCCAATCTAAACTTAAACCCATTAAGATTTCACCAACAGGTTTTGGGACCTCCGTGTACTGCGCTCCTGGGTCGAGGAATCCCAGAAGTGTTTCTCCCCTACCCTGAGCCATTTTACCCATATACGTGCATATGGCCTAGGGTCCCCAGGTGGGGGCTGGGTCAAAAGACCCTGGACTCTAAATCAGCCTCTGATTAATTTCCTTAACCATAAACTTGACCAGGCTTCCTGGTCCAATTTATCATTATAATCTTGGCCTTCTGTCTTTTTAAATTCTGGGGTAAGTACAGCAGGCTTGTTTGGGGCCTTTAAGGTCAGAGGACTAACAGGGGACCCTTTGACCCACTCAGCCTGTGACAGTGCTGCATCAATATCTTTGTTTCAGCTCCATCAATGTCTGCTTTATTCATCCCATTTTTCAACAACTAGGAATTCACTCTGTTGCTTTTAATTTTTTGAGTGTCCCCTGTGTTTCTCGCCATTTAAAAAATTACTTTAATATTCCTGGGATCAGTAAGACACATATGGGGAAGCTGAACGAGCAAATCTGATAAAGCTTCTGGAATTGTTTAATTTCATAGCAGTAAAGTTACCTGGGGTGCCCATGTAACTGGGGTCACCTTAATCACAGCATTTACCATAACCTGGGTAAAAGACATATTCAGTGGGTAAATCCCAATCATAAAGTCAGTCCCACATGGATTGTATATAAAGCATATTAACTTTTTTATCTGGAATGTTCCATTTGCCATTTATAGGAAGAGTTGAGCAGTCCCTTCTCTCAAGGATAAACACACTATATAGTGGCATTTATCCAGTACACCAAGTTGGCTGCTCCCTCAAGAATAAGAATACAGCACCAGTGAATCTGGATCACATACGGACATTTGTGATTATTTAATTGTAAGCTGTGGGTCCTATATCCACCCAAACATTGTCTTCCATTCTGCAACACAAGATAAGTAAGAACTCAAAAGTATTGTTCTCCTATAAGTCAACCATCTGACTCTCTACCACCTTCCCAATAGCTTCCTCTTATCACCTCTCCATCAACTTACTATGGAGTACTTTGGAAAGTATTACTTAATTTATTACAATTTTATCCACAAACTATGTTTGTTTACTTTTAAATTGTCATTTATTGCTTATTTTAATCTAGGAAAATCACTTCAATATCTTTGATTAGGAGTAAATTCATCACAATTTTAATTATTGAAAATAGTAGTTTTTATGTTTTACTAAACAGCTTTTTATTTAGCAGGAGGGTTTTTAGGAAAGAATTAACCCAGGGGAACTTATAAGTGACTTCTGGTAGATATTTTTTGATTGTGTTATGATTTGGTTCTCCTAACTGACATTGAAGTATCTACCACTAGAGAGAAGAATAGGTTAGTCTTGGGGCTAAGATTAGTACTCCATTCTATTTTCCATTAGTTGAACAATCACTAAGCCACTGAAAGTCCTGAGTGGTTAAACTGGGAGGAGGGGATCTAATTTTGATAACTCAGGGATGCCTGGAATACTGATCTTTCTGTTTCTTCTGATGAACTAGATTGGGGGTGACATATCTGGCCATGATTCCCTGGATAAGATAATGAAGAACAGCCAAATGTTTACCTTGGGAATTATTGCCTAACTCTCCTTCTAAATAGAGTTGCCTGCTTTAGCAAATAAAACATTAAATACCCAGAGTAGAAAGACCCCCGTCATGCTGCTGCTGTTGTTTAAGCCTGCTAACTGGTTTTCTTCCTCCCCTGAAGAAGACTGAGATTCACATTGGATACTTCAAAGTGTATAATGGGAAACTTTGGAATTTTATTTGAGAGTTAAATGTTTTTTCTTTTTCTTTTTTTTAAAAATTGAAACCTGCCCTTTTAACATCTGTGTGAAGATATGATGGCTTCCTTTGGAGCCACGCAGGAAAGGTATATTTACTACTTATCATTGTCCTTTAAATATTTGAAGGCATCTATAAGTGTCAGTAGGACATGCTGATTATTTTAACAGATGATGTCTCTTTCCCCAGTCATCTCACTCTCCTGGATATTTTCCAATTTGTTTATTTCTTAAAATAAGGGTTCTGGAGCAGAACATGCTGGCTTACAGACACAGAAAACCAGTTTACATTCCTGTGATCTTGACTTGAGATATGTTGTTTCAAAAATATCTTAGAGAAGAAGAAGTAGGGGAAGGGGCAACATGAACAGAGGACTCATGGGCACGGACAGTGGTGGGGGACTGACTGTGGGAGTGGCGGGGTGGTGCAGGGAAAGCAACAGGGAAGAAGGTGGGACAATTGTAACTGAACAACAGTAAAAAAACCTTAGAGACTTTCTCAAAGTTTATTATTATATCAGAATTTCCTGTGGTATACCTATAGGTTAATATTTCCAACAGTCTTATCCTATTACATAGTTGTTTAATTATGTCACCTTAATTATGAGAATTAGATATAAAATCAGTAAATATTAACACCTTTTTGAGGGTGATTCCATGAAGCCACAATGCTTTCAATAGGAAATATGGTTTATAATAATCAATGAAAACATTTTTATTTATACCCCAGAGCTAATTTTTAATTGCATCTTGAATTTCATGGCTCATAATGGGGGAAAATAAAGTCAAAACAAAAATTTGCAACTAGAGGTAGGCATTGTTGTATGTCTAGAAGATTTATGGTGTAATTATTTGAAAGCATATCAGACTTAGACTAAAAGAGATCTTACAAACCACAGATACACATAACTGCACAGTTAAATGTCTTCACAGCATCATCCCTCAATCTAATCGGAAATCATGCACAAAGGTCAGAACTATTTCTATGATCATTTTTTTAATCCCAGAAGCTATCCACTGTAGCCTTAAAACAAACATACAGATAAAGGAAAGTCAAATGTCTAATGACCCCTAGAACATGGCATTTCAATGACTTCAGTTAATTCCATGGGTTTCTTTTTTGGTTTGATAATGAATTATTCAGACTCATGTTTGGGATCCATTCAGTTGAGTTTTTCATTGTATCATAAATTTCCTATGTGAACACAACATTTAAAAAGAAAATGTTTATTTCAAAACATATTGGCATTCTTTCATTACACTTCACCCTCTATATTTACTACTATGATAAAAACAATGAGAGTAGCCAATGTTTATGGTGTGTTTACTATGTATCAGATACTATGATTAGTGCTATAATTGTATCAGTGGCTCTTAACAAATTTGATGAGTTTTAGGGGGCATTTTAGAAATTTCTTGGTGTGTTTTGTTACTGTCACAATTTTGGGACACACTATTAGATTTAGTATATACAAATCAGAGAGAATCCTACTGTAATATATGGAATAATCCCTCCAAACTTCCCACCCTGAGCAAAATATTATGTGTGTGACAGTAATTTCAGATATGCAACTGAATGTTTTGTAGTTAAAAAATACTAAGATGTTCTGAATGTATAATTTTACCTTGCTTTGTATTTATTGTCCTAAATGTAGTATTTTTTGCTTTGTTTTACTTGTTATCAGAAATTATCTTTGCATGGTTTGCATCTTGACAGTAAACATGTACTGGATATTCTAGAAAAGTAGCTACTATGTATGTCAAGAGAATGTTGTATACTGTTGGGTTAAGACTACGAATAACAAAAGTTATTCAACTTTTTTTTTTAATAGGAAATGCATTTTTTCTTTTTGTTTTTAAACTGCATCACCAAATGCAACAATATTTCTCATGGCATTTGAGTAATTGATAAAATATACCAGGATTAACTGTCATTTATAACTCACATTCATGTTCATTCTGTGCATAGGCACAAGGATCTGACTGCTTTATTATGTCATCTAGTGTTGTTATGCACAAGTATACGAGGTCTGCCCAGAAAGTATACAGCCATGCAATATGAAAAATATGGACATTTATTGAAGATAAAAAGTACAAGAAACATTGTACATAGGACAATGATGCCTCAGTCACCTTCAGAGTAGGCATTTTGGGACCTCACGCAGTTCTCCCAGCATCTCTTTCACTGCTCGAAACACTCCGCAAAATCCTTTGTTGGAATCAAGTCACTAGTAACTGCAGCATGATGTTCGTTCTGCTATGGTAGCAGAAGACACAGAATGAATTTTGCCACAACACATTTCATGCCAAGATCCTGGTCAAAATCTCGGACACAGATGTTTTTGGAATCCTCAGACCAGCTTCTGGTTCTCTCACTGTCAGTCGCTGATCTTTGCTGATTGCAGCCCCTACACGTTCAACATTCTCAGGTGTTCTGCTTGTTGCAGGCCTTCCAGAACATGGATCATTTTCAACAGATTCTCGACCATCTTTGAAGTGTTTGTGCCACACTTTTATTTGTGCTGCACTCATTGCATTATCCCTAAAAGTCTTCTGAATCATCCAAATAGTTTCTGCGGAGGAATGTTCAAACATAAACTGTTCTGTTATAGTAGCAATGGTGGACTTTCTCCGGACAGACTTTGTATATATTGCTATTTTTACTTTTATATCAGTATTTGGGTATTATGTTGTTTTTCTTTTTAAAAAAAAACAACTTACTATATTTGATTCAGGAGGGTAAAATAGGCATTAGAAAACTTTGTTACATAAAGGGGAAATTATATTTTATTATGTTCAGAATTATTAATATATATTATTTTATTTATGACTCAAATTCACAACCTTGGTTTATGGATTATTATCCCTGTATCATATATGAACTTTAATTTAAATCTCACATCTCAGACAATATAAAGCTTTCAAAGACTTTATAGGAGAAAATTTTCATAACCCAAAGTTGGGCAAATAAATCCTTTAGATATGACAGAAAAAATGATCTGTAAAAGAAAATAAGATGTCATTAAAATTAAAATTATTTCAATATAAAGCTACTTATGGCTTTATAAAGTCCCAAAGACTATAATAAATACTAGGATTGGGAAGGTAGATAATAATAATTAATTTTTTTGCTTTAATTTTTCTACTTCTTCTGCATTTTCTATACTTACTATCACTCACTGAAGTCAATACATTTACCAAGCATTACTATCCAATATGAATCCAAACTTTCGATGAAAAATTTTCACTTCAAGGTAATGTTGATTCATTTTTAACATTTCCTCCTTAAGAAACCTCTCATCTTTGTTGATGATCTAAGGAGTCACAAACCTTGCAAAGTCAAACACATTTGGTTGTTAACAATTAAAGAATCCCTCCCTGATTCTTTTGGTTTTAACACCATAAATAATAGAATTCACTATGGGTAGACTGAGAAAGTATATATTGGCTATAAAAATGTGGATATGTGGAGCAATGTGGTGACCAAATCTATGAGTGAGAAAAGAGAAAAAGGCTGGTGTACAAAACACCAAGATGACCCATACACGGGAGGCACAGGTACTGACAGTCTTGAAGCTGGCAGCTGTGGATGGAAAAGGGAAGACGGTGAAAAGAATACGCACATACGAACAGGAGAGCAATATGAAATCCAATCCCCCTGTCAAGAATGCCACAATTAGGTCGTATGCTCTATGAATCTTTGTCTTACTTCAAACCAGCTTAATGAGGCCCATAAACTCACAAGAAGTGTAGGAAATGACATTAGTTTTGCAGTAGGAAAGCCACCTCAGTAGGAAGGGGTGTGAACTTAGGAGAGTAACTCCTCTGAAGACAATGAACACACCCAAGCCTACAATCTCTGCAGGTATTAAGATAGTGGAATGTCTTAGTGGACGGCAAAAGGCTACATAATGGTCAAAAACCATAGCCAAGATCAATCCAGATTCCACAGCAGAGAATGTATAAGATACATTTGAATGAGGCAGGCTTCAAAGTAAATCTCACTGTCATTGAACCAGAAGAGACTGACTATCTTGTGAGATGTAGAAGAAGTGAGTATCAAATGAACCACCAAAAGCATGCATAGAAAGAAGTACATAGGTTCATGCAGTCTGTGGTCTGTCTTGACAATAAAAGGGCAACATTTCCCATCAGTGACAGTAGGTAGACCAGGAAGAAAGAGATAGAGATCCATATATGAGCAGCCTCCAATCCTGGAATGCCATGCAGTAGGAAGGTGGCAGGTTGAAGACTGGTCCTATTATAATCTACCATTATCCAAACAATGCATATTCCATGATCCTGTCCAAGTTAAATGTCACAATGATTTTAAATATATAAAGACATTTTTTATTGTTATAGGTTGGAAGAGATGTTAACATCCAATAACATGCAACTGGCTATTGAATAATTTCTCTGGTAATAATTTATCTCAATACATCAAATACATGGTGCTTTTTTTTTCTTTTTTGGTAACAAGAGTAGAAAGGGATTCCTCTCTCCCTCACTCTCTCCTGCTGTGCCTTTTTTCCCAGAAAGCATCCAGTTTATTAAATACATTTTAGCAATATTATGTAGTATTATAGAGGTACTAGTTGATATACCCAGATATATATTTTTTACTACCTGAAACAGTTGAAAAAGTTAAAGCCTAATCCTCATAAATGAGATCAGCCATTTGTATATTTAATTCCTTTTACCCTTCTTCCAAAAATAGAACTTGTATGGAGAAGGGAGGTTTGGGAAATACTAAAAAAAAAAAAAAATAAATAAAAGTCAATAAAAAAGTGAGAACAAGACTGATCTATTGAAAGAAGAGTCTTTGAGTTAAGTAAGGAAGGCACCTTATTTTCATAAAGTCAACCAAAGAGAATAGTAAGAAATCATCAGTTTGCAAAGAAAATCCAACACAGAAAATGACTAAGTCTGGAAAGCATGGGTATTCGGGTTACTAGATATTTGTCCAGTTTTTAAAATGATCAATTAAATTTTTCCAGAAGGTACATAGTATATTCTTCAGTTGCACAATACACTCAGACTGATTTTTGCTTCCCAAGTAAAGTTTTAAATGCAACTCTTGGCTCAAAATATCAGGTTACCAAAAGTGTGTCTTAGAATGTGTGAATGATTGTTTTGGCAAACAATCCTAACAATTCTAACTTTTAAATTGATAAATCATTACTTGGTTCTAATACTAGTATATCATAGCAATGTGCATCCTATTATTCTTTATTGGTCTGAATAAAACAAAGTTTAATAAAAATGAGGCTTCAAGTAAATGTCATTCAGGACTAAATTCTAAACTAGGTTAACCAAAATAATGAACATGTACACCTCGGCTTAAATATTAAATTGATCTTCTTCTTCCTTATTTTTGTCAAGTCAAGAAGTCAAACCATCTTTCAGACAAACATGAAGACTAAGTCTTCACTGCAGTGACTGGACCTAGGAACTTCAGTACAGACTCCACCATTCCCTTCTCATGGAAGCACTAAAATCTCCCTTTCCACCTTAATCACAACTCTTCTGTCTGTAACCTGGTTATTTTGCCTCTACAACTAGATGGTCTCACTGCTCACCTTGAAGCTCAACATAATATTGGCTCTAATTACAACAGGTGTCATTACACTTCTTATCCTGGGGGACAGGAAGCCCACAAGGAACATCCTATATACAGCCTCGTATGAGAATGCTGTCTGACTGTAGGCAGTTTCACTAATCTTTCCAAGTCTCCACAGGCACAATTTGGTCTCTTGGAAGGACTCAGTCTTATGGTGTCCATTCCATCTGAGTTCTGAACTTAGAAATCAATAGGAGATGGTGTCTGGAATTCAGATCTTATGAGCTATTTATTATATCTTTGGGCTTAAGCACTAAATGCTTTCCTAGAACATATGTGATGAGAGCTAGGAGTGGAGGATATTGTGGAACAGCTAGTTTATGAATAATCAGGATGATATAGTAATATTGTTACATGTCTCTAGATATTCTTAAGTAATTCATCTGAACCACCTTTAGTTCTGAAAATCAACTAAACCTCCAGGAAATTTTCTAGCCATGTTCCTATCTTGCATTCCCCTGAAATTTATTTGTTTGATCAAGTACAGGGGATGCATTATCCCCATGTATGGGAGCATTATTTTTTGTGTTTTGATTGGGATGCTATGTTTTTCTATAGATATGTTATCCTTCTTATTCTTCTCTTCTGCTCTGTATTTCAGGAAAAGTGAACATAGGCTTTGTTTCCCAGGATCACAGATCCTCTTTATTTAGGCAGGGCTTGTTCAGTGGGGACACTAGGACAATTCTCCCTATTTCTAAATGTCCTCAACTGCTTCTATTCCATGGTTCCAGATTTTTCCAGAGGGAAAATCAGCTTCTGTAGTTTCAGCTTCTAGTGGGAGAATCATATTCCTGAGATATGATTAAACTACTGGTAGCCTTTATGTTTTGTTGGCTAGAGTTGGTATGGATTTTTGTGGCTTCTAATTTTTGGAAGTTCTATAATTTGTATGAATAATTACCTAAATTAAAGATGCTCTGTAATAAAGACATAATATTCCTTTCCTGGTTTAATTCTGACTAATACAGATGCCATTCATAATAATAGATGGCTAGTGATTTCAGTAACTTGTTGAGTTGAAGAAATGATAGAGTACTGACTTCCTAGTTATTTCTTTTCAAATATTAAAAAGGGAATAATCAAAAGGCACCAGCAATCTCAACATAATAAATATTCTATATGAAAACCCCACAACTGGTTTGTGCTAAATGGTGAAATACTGAAGGCTTTTACTCTATAGTCCAGAGCAAGACAAAAATTCCCACTCTCACTATTTGTATTCAACAAAATACTGAAAGTTTTTGCCGGAAAAATTAGACAAGAAGGAAAAAAAGGTGCTCAAATTGGAAAAGAAAAAGTGAAATTATCTCTGCAATTAAAGTAATCTTATAAATAGAAAACTATAAAGATCTCTCTCCCACCACTCTCTCTCTCTCTCTCTCTTTTACACACACACACACACACACACACACACACACACACACACACACATTCTAGACCTAATAAACAAATTGAGAAAAATTGTAGGATTCAACATAACATGAAAGAATTAGTTGCTTTCTATATACTAACAATGAGCAATCTGAAAAAGAAATTACACAAGCAACTCCACTAACAATACTATTAAAAAGAGTAAAATAAGCATAAACTTAAGCACTGAAAACTGCAAAAAATCACTTAAATCAATAAAACACAAATAAATGGAAATGAATCTTGTATTCATGGGTTGGCTTTAATGTTGTTAATGTGACAATACTACCCAAACTGATCTACAGATTTAATGCAATTTCTGTCAAAGTTCCAATGATATTTTTTGCAGAATTATAAAAATCTATATGAAATCTCAAGAGGCCCCTAAATATACAAAAATATATTGAAAAAAAAAAGAACTGAATTGAATGTTTCACACTTCATGATTTCAAAGCTTACTACAAAGCTCTGGTAATAAAACCAGTATTGTACTAGGAAAAAGGCAGACATATAGACAAATGGAATAGAATTAAAAAGTCCCAAAATAAGCTGTCACAAAAATGTTCAAGTAATTTCTGCAAAGGTGCCATGACTATTCAGTGGGAGAAAGGGTAGTCTTTTCAACCAATGGTGTTGAAAAACCCAGATATCCACATGCAAAAGAATAAAGTTGGACTCTTATCTTATATCATAAAAAATAGTAAAAATGGACCAAAGACCTAAATGAAAGAAGAAAAGCTATAAAATTATTAGAAATTAAAAGAAAATTTTGTGACATTAAATTTGATAATGATTTCTTGGATATGACAAAGGCAACAAAAATAAAATGAATAAACTGTACCTCACCAAAATGAAAAACTTTTATGCATCAAAGGACACTGTTAACACAGAGAAAAGGCAACCCAGAAAATTGGAGAAAATATTTGGAAACCATATATCTGTTAAACAATGCCAAGAAAATATTTTTTTTAAACTCCTAAAACTTAACAATAATAACAAAATGACTAGAGTAAAAAATGGGCAAAGGACTTAGACATTTATTTTTAAAAAATGTTCAAATGGCCAACAGGCACGTTAAAAGATGCTCAGTATCATTGATTATTAGAGAAATGCAAATTAAAACAACAATGAGACACCACTTCACACCTATAAAGATGGCTATTATTTAAAAAATAAAAAAGGAAAGAACTATTATTAGTATGGATGTGAAAAAGTGGAAGGAACATTTGTGCTTTTCTAGTAGGAATATAAAGTGGTACATCTGCTACCAAAAAGGCATGGCATTTACTAAAAAATTTAAACATAGATTTACCATTTGACCCATCAATTCCACTTCTGAATATATACTCCAAAGAATTTTTTAAAAAAGGATTCAAACAGATTGTTTGTATACTTATGTTCATAGCAGCATTATTCACAATAGCTTAAAGGTGAAAACATCCCATGGGTGTACAGATGGGTGAATGGAAGAACAAAAATGAATTCATACAACATTAAAAAGGAGGGAATTTCTAATACATGCTTAAATATGGGTGAACCTTGAAGATATTATGTTAATCGAGATAGCCAGTCACAAAAGGATAGATATGGTATGATTCTACTATATCATACAATACAATTAACTATACATTAAAAATACAGTGGTAAACAACTAAACACTAACAATTAACTATACAATTAAAAATAAAGTGATAAATTTTTATGTTATGTATATTTTACCACAATTAAAAAACACTAGTGAAATGCTCTTTATTTAGATTCCATCCTAATGCTAAAAACATAAGTGGTGATATTACATAGATAGAAAAAGCAGTTATTTTCCTTACATTATCTCTTTTACCTCCATTTATTCTTAAGCCGATTCTTTTACTGATCGAACTAAAATCAAGAAACTTGGACCATTAGTATCCTAAGAACATGTTCCCGTATTTTCTTGGTCCTTACTCCATACACAATAGGGTTGAGAAAAGGGGGCACCAAAAGGTACATATTTGCAATAAAAATATGTATATGTGCAGGGACATTTTTCCCAAAACGGTGAGTAAAAATGGAAAAACCAGCAGTGGAGTAGAAGACAAGAATAACACAGACGTGGGATCCGCACGTGCCCAAAGCCTTAAGGCTAGCTTCCCGGGTTGGCAGGCGGAATACAGAGCGCAGAATGAAGGCATAGGATACAGCAATAAGAATGGCATCACACGAGCCAATGATTGTAGCCATACTGAGGCTATAACGCTTGGTGGCTCCTGTGTCCATACAGGCCAGCTTCACCACAGCCATAAACTCACAGTAGGTGTGGGCAATTATTCGAGTCCTGCAGTAGGGTAGCTGTTTGAGCAGGATGGGATGTGGAGAAAAGAAGGCTATACCCCGAATCACCACAATGAATCCCATTACAGTGATGTGAGCAGGGGTGAGAATGGTGGCATGGCGCAGTGGGTGACAAATGGCCACGTAACGGTCGATGGCCATGGCCAAAAAGAAGCCTGATTCCATGGCAGTAAAGCTGTGGATGAAGAACATTTGGGCCAAGCAGGCATCGAAGGCAATGTCATGGACTCCAAGCCAGAAGAGACAGAGCATGCGCGGTAGCGTAGATGTGGAGAGGACCAGGTCGGTGACTGAGAGCATGCACAGGAAGAGGAACATAGGCTCGTGGAGGCTTCGCTCTGCCCTCACCACAGCGAGGATAGTCACATTGCCCACCACTGCCACTATGTACAAGGAGCAGAAGGGAATCCCAATCCAGACATGCAGGTGCTCTAGTCCTGGGATGCCCATCAGCAAGAAAGTGACAGA
This sequence comes from Mormoops blainvillei, assembly GCA_004026545.1. Classification (NCBI taxonomy): domain Eukaryota; kingdom Metazoa; phylum Chordata; class Mammalia; order Chiroptera; family Mormoopidae; genus Mormoops; species Mormoops blainvillei. The sequence goes on from PVJD01005757.1 coordinate 78,833, forward strand.
AGAGGGACGAGAAGTATTGAGAGGAGGCATGATGACTTTTCCTTTGATTTTTATCAGTACTTCTGAAAATAGAGTTGCTACATCAAGATGACCACAACCAAATACTAAAAAATATGGAGATTTTATTCAGAAGGACCATCCATGATGTGTTGTTAAAAACGATTCAAATACACAATCTAGAGTATGTAAAGCCACTATAATCAGCTTAATAAAATTAGTAATAATATACCAAATTATTGTTTTTAGAAATATAGAAAGATAATACTTATATCATTTCATATTATTTCAGTACCTAAAAGACACTTTGTCCTTTCATTTCCAGTAAAAGAGTCCATCTGTAGTCATACTTAATTCAACACATATTTATTGAGCAGTTATTATCCTTCTCTTTAGAGTGCTCGTAGAGCACTTCTCTTGTATGAGTGATTTTCCTATAACTGGAAGTGATCAAAACACAGGCCTTGTGAAATTTTTAGGGAGTTATTTAAAAGAATCTTAAGTGGGAAATAGAAACAAATGGTCCATATTCCTCTCTGTCTACACATGATTTTGAAGGTTTTGGCATAGCTTTTGAAACAGGATTAAGTGAATATATATCTTCAGCCTTTTATTTGCCCATCTGCATCTGTGACTAATCTGACAAAAAAAAATTCTAGTTTCTTTTCTTCCTATTATTTCCTTCCACCATGTTCTCTTTAAGTAGGCATATATTATTTTCTTTTCAACCAATCACTTTATATTTTTAAGGATAAAGTATTTCTTAATGTTAATCCTATCACTACCTTCTCATCCTTATTTTTTTAGACTTCCATAATTTCACTGTGCAGATGAACCCTAATTGTGCTCCTTCATTTCTTCATCCAGAAACCCACATTCTAAACCATGTACAACAATTTATTATAGGATTGGTAAATTGACCTAATGATGTCTGAAAAATCAGTTACTGACTAAAACAGATTTCTTTCCACACTTCTTCCCTTAGTTCCAATGAACAATCAAATCTCTGTGGCAGAGATTCCCTGGGATAAGGTATTATAGGAGCATTAAGCAGGGAGTTGAAGGATTAAGAAAAGGGAGGGGGGGGACTCTTAAGCATCGCAAATGCTTCAGGTGTAGAGAAAACCCTGGTTACTAATTTTCTGTTTTTCACATCTCCCCGTGAAGGCAGTACTCGGTACTGGGGTAGTACTGCCATTAGCTCTAAAGGAGAACTTATTTTCCCTGTCTCAAATTAATCATTCTAAATAGAATAGGTACTAATAAGACCTGACACAGAGTTACCTCTACATATATTTTCCAGAAGCATTCCAACACAATTACTTTTTCCAAATATCATTAACTAAGGAAATATTTTCTAGGTTTTTACATTTACTTTCCCAAACTGTATTATAGTGAAAAACTCTGTAACAATGCAAAGATGGCTCTTTTATTATTTAGCTTTAAATAATTAACTATATTTTAAGCAAGTAATTTATAAGGCAAAAACTTACCCCAGATGGGAGGGAAGAATGAATTATGCAGAAATGATTGTAAGCAACCCAAAAAAGCTCAGTTAAAGAAACTCTTCTGGAGTCAATAGCACTTAGGGTGGAATGTGAAGAATATATAACTTCAGCCCATGGAATGTGAATATAGATGAATGGGTACTGATATAGATAAACCTATCTGTCTGTCTGTCTATCTATCTATCTATCTATCTATCTATCTATGTCATCTATCATCTATCATCTTCCACACACATATGCACACATATAAACATCAGGAAGGAGAATTGTGATGTAATGAATTAAAACCTAATATAACTGGAATTCAAAGATGACAAAGAGAGCCAAGTAAGAAGAAATTCTCTATGTAAAGAAAGGTCCTCACATATTCTTGTGAAATCACATAACCAATGGAAAACTTCATAACCTAATCTCTAGATTAGAGGCTGTCACTCTGTAGGTGCTCAGTGAGTAAGTGTTGCAGGTATAAGTACAATCGAGAGCACTGAGAGAACAGAACTGGAAAGTGAATACACACACATACTCTAGCTTCCAAAACATGCATGCTCTAGTTTCTGTGATAGCATCTCCCTAGAAATGCCAACCTGTAGTTGAGTCCAAACATCAGGAGGTATCCATATTTTTCGTACAAAATAAAATACGATCAAAATGAGAGATAACCTTTACTTCATAGTTTCTTTAAATAAGACATTTGCTTCCTAGAATCTAAATTTTTACTAATTTAATCCATAGAGAATGAGAAATGTGCATTTCCTCAGTTTGAAAGGATTACATCTCCTTCCTTAAATCTAGGTCATTTGTAAAAAATGTGTTTGAAGGAGTTCCACATCCTTTAAAATTTTCCTTAGAACACTCAGACATTCTCTATATCCCTCTCCAGCTTCATAAAAACCTTAATTATCTCACAGAGAAACTGATTCAGAACAAAGAAGCAACCTAAAAATGGAGCTTCTATATGTAGCAACTTCAATATAGTAATCTCAGAGGATAAACAGGAATAACACCCGACACAGACAGGTCCTTATGGAATCATTAAGAGAAGGAGCAGTATTGTATTGTTGGTAATTAACTATCTTCCTAATTTCAGGCATAGTAATTTACCTGTGCATTCCCTTAGGTGTATAGCTAAAGATATAGCCATTGTCGCTATTTCGATGCCATTACCAATCAGTTAAGTTAATCCAATGGAACTGAGGATACACAAAAGACAATTTTTTCCCCTTAAATACACCAACTGGATTCCAAAGTCAACTTGGGACATAAACCTTGCTGGTCAGAAAAGAATTAAATGATAAAGGGTGGGGGTGAAAATAAAAAATTATGTATTTAGTAAAACTACCCTTCAAAAATAATGAAAAAATAAGATGTTTTCAGGTAAAAAAAGTTAAAGGAGTTTTTTTTTACCACTAGTTCTGCTCTATAAGAAATGCTATAAGGAATTTTTATGTTGATATTAATGGAAACTAAAGAGAAGTTAAAACCTATACAACATTATAAAGTTCTTCAGTAAAGATAAATACATACACATACATAAAAAGCAGCATCATCATAATTTTAGTTCAAAATGCCACTTCTTATTTTGCTACAGAATTAAAAAGACAGAAGCACAAGCATAATTATACCTCTATGTGAATGGGTACAAGATATATGAAGATGTAATTTGTCACAATAATAACGAAGTGTGGGGATGGAGCTCTGAAGAAGTAGAACTTCTGAATGTGATTGAAGTTAAGTTGCTATCAGTTTTTTAAAATTTATTTATTTTTAGAGAGAGAGGAAGGGAGAGGGAAACAGAAAGAGAAACATCAATTTATTGTTCCACTTTATTTATGCATTTGTTGGTTGCCTCATGTATGTTCCGTGACTAGGAATCAAACCTGCAAACTTGGCATTTTGGAAAGATGCCCTAACCAACTGAGTGACCCATCCAAGGCCAATGAGTTTTAAATATATTGCTATAAAACTAAGATATTATATGTAATCCCTGTGCCAACCACAAAGGAAATATAAAATATGCACAAAAGGAAATGACGAGTACTCAAGGTATCATTATGAAAATCAGCTAAATACAAAGGAATGAAATATGGGAGAAAATGGAGGGCAAAAAAAGGTGTAAGGCATGTGGAAAATAAATCACAAAAGTGGCAAAAGTAAATCCTTCCCTATGAGTAACTACTTTAAATGTAAATGTTTTAAATTCTCTGGTCAAAGCATATAGAGTGGTAGAATGAATTAAAACATGAGTATGTCAGCAAGTGAGAACTTGGAAGTTGACACTCTGCCCTAACTGTTACGGAAAAATGAAACGACCAGACACTGAGGGGTTTAAGAGCACAATCTTTATTTACATGCACGGGCCCAGAGGAGACAGACTCCAAATTCTGAACCCAGAACAATAGCCCCGCACTCCTTTTATGTTGGGCCAACTGGGGAGGGTCTCAGGAGGCGTGGTATATAGATTTGACCCTAAGGGGTTTACAGAGGTGGGAGAGAAGCATTTATAGCATTAGTCAGGGCAAATAGCATTTCATCTTTGGTATCAGCCTTGATTCCCTCTACATAACAACAATAAAATGTTGAACCAACTAAAAAATGAACAACTTTTCTTATATCCGTAAGACAAGTGAGGGCACAGGGCAACCTGCTGTCCCCCAAATTAAAGAAACCAATTAGTGAAGACAGAAAATCACACTTTACCAGAGCAAAAATTAAAATGGGAATCGGTGTCAGGACAGTAAAGTGAACTGTAGTTAATTGCTGGAGGGTTAGTTAAGCATGCCTGAAAGATAAACTCTAGGGGGATCTAGTCAATGTTGGGTCCTATAATTTTGTGAGTTTGCCTCCAGGAGCTAACCATGTTCTCTGAGTGATATCACAGAAAAATCCCCTCATGCTTTTGGCATGGTGAACGCAAAATAAACCATTTTGGAAAACATCAGATCATTCTATTCTTCTTAACAAGGTCTGCCCTCAGGAAAAAATTAACCAGACACTTACATGCTAGATTTTATTATGGTCTAATAGACCAGGGGGAAGAAAAATAATTCTAGCTGAAAGTAAGCAGAAGAAAGGAATAATACAAATTAAAGTAGAACTCACTAAATTGAAAACAGGGAACCAACAGAGAAAAATTTTTAAAAATTACGAAGACTGTATCATGGAGATGTAGGCTAAATAAATTAATCTATAACTTGTAAGAAATTGAATCAGTGATCAAACACCTCCCAATAAAAAAAGGCCCAGGCCCAGATGGCTTTGCTAGTGAATCCTATCAAATATTTAAAGAAAAATTAACACCAGTACTACTCAAACTCTTCAGAAAATTGAGGAGGAGGGAATATTACCAAAATCATTTTTTCAGTTTTATTCTGATATGAAAACCTGAAAATCAGGATTATTCTGATATGAAAATCAGAAAAGACACTATGAGAAAAGAACCATAGACCAATATGCCTTACAAGTTCTGATGCAAAAATACTCGGCAGAATACTAGAAAGCCAAACTCATTGCATGTAAAAGGGTTGTATGCCATGATCTAGTGAGATTTACTCCTGGAATGCACTGATTCTTTTCTTTTTTAAAATTTAATCTTTACTGTATTTATTTCAATTACCAGTTAGTCCCCTTATACACACCTTTTCCCAGCAATCACCAACACTGTTGTCCATGTCCACGAGTCCTTTTCTTTATTTTTTGCTCAGTTCTTCCATCCCTTCACCTCCCCCACCCCACTAGCTGTCAGCCTGCTCTCCATCTATGAGTCTGTCCCCATGATCTTTGCTAGTTCAGTTTGTTCATTCGATTTCACATATGAATGAAATTATATGGTATTTGTCTTTCTCTGATTGGCTTATTTCACTTAGCATAATGTTCTCTAGGTCCATCCATATTATCTCAAAGAGTCAAATTTTCTTCTTTATTACAGCCAAATAGTATTCCATTGTGTAAATCAGGGGTCTCCAACCCCTGGGCCATTGACCAGCACCAGTCATGGCCTGTTAGGAACCAGGCTTCACAGCAAGAGGTGCGCAGCAGCAAGCGAACAAAGCTTCATCTGTAGGTACAGCTGCTCCCCGTCGCTTGCGTTACCACCTGAGCTCCACCCCCTGAGAGATCAGTGGAGGTACTAGATTCTCATAGGAGCTCAAACCCAACTATAAACTGCACATGTGAGAGATCTAAGTTGTGTACTCCTTATGGGAATCTAGGCAAGCAGCTCAAGAAAAGAATCAAATTCTTATGAGAATCTGATGATCTGAGATAGAACAGAGGTCGTGATGCCAGCACTGTGGAGTGACTGCAAATGCAGATTATCATTAACAGAGAAATTTGACTACACAGAGACCATCCCAAAATCATGCCCTTCCCTGTCAATGGAAAAATTGTCTTCCATGAATCCAGTCCCTAGTGACAAAATGATTGGGGCCTTCTGGTGTAAATGGCCCATAGTTGTTTTATCTCATCTACCGATGGACACTTAAGCTGCTTCCGTATCTTGGTGATTGTAAATAACACTGCTATGAATATAAGGGTGCTTATGTTCTGTCAAATGAGTGTTTTGGATTCCTTCATATATATCCAGAAGTGGAATTGCTGGGTTCTCTCTTATTCAACACAGTACTGGAAGTCCTAGCCACAGTACTCAGACAAGAAGAAAAAAATAAAAGGCATCCAAATTGGAAAGGAAGAAGTAAAACTGTCTTTATTTACAGATGATGTGATACTGTGAATAGAAAGTCCCAAAGATTCCACCATGAAGCTATTAGAACTGATAAATGAATTTAGCAAAGTAGCATGATATAAAATTAATATTCAGAAATCAGTTGCATATTTATATGCCAATAACAAACTAAAAGAAAGGGGAATTAAGAAAACAATCTCATTCATAATTACTACAAAAAGTGTAAAATACCTAGGAATAAAGCAAATTAAGGATGTAAAAGACCTGTACTCAGAAAATTATAAGACACTGAAGAAAGAAATTAAAGAAGATAAAATTAGGGAATGCACATAGTGTGTTCATGAATAGAAAAAATTACCATCATTAAAATGTCCATACAGTCCAGAGCAATCTATAGATTTCACAAAATTCTTATGAAGATTCCAATAACATATTTCACAGAACTAGAACAAATATTTCAAACATTTATATGGAACCACAAAAGGCCTCATATAGAAAGAGCAATCTTGAGAAAGAAGAACGAAGTTGGGGGACTCAGGCTACCAAATGTCAGACTATACTATAAGGCCATAGTAATCAAAACAGCATGGTTTTAGTATAAAAACAGACACATAGGTCAATGGAATGCAATAGAGATCCCATAAATAAACCCACATCTTTATAGTCAATGAATATATGACAGAGGAAACAAGCACATACAATGAGCTAAAGATAGTTCATTCAATAAATGGTGTTGGGAAAATTGGACAGATACATGCAGAAAAAATGAAACTAGGCCACTTTCTTACACCATATTCAAGAATAAATTCAAAATGGATCAAAGACTTAAATGTTGGATCCAAAACAACAAAAACTGTAGAAGGAAACATAGGCAACAACAGCATCTTGGACATAGTTTGTAGCAATATTTTATTGGATATATCTCCCCAGGCAAGGAAAACAAAATAAAAAATAAACAAATGTGACTATATCAAACTAAAATTGTTTCTCACAGCAAATCAAGACATCAACAAAATAAAAAGACAACCACAGAATGGGAGAACAAATTTGCTGATACATCTGATAAGGGATTAATATCCAAAATTTATAATTTGTTTGATACCAACAAAACAAACAACCCAATTAAAAATGAAATTGAAACAGTCTGATACTGGCATAAAAACAGACACATAAATCAGAGGAATAGAATAGAGAGCCCAGTAATAAACCCAAGCCTCTATGGTCAATTAATATTCAACAAAGGAGGCAGAAGCATAAAATGGAGTAAAAATAGCCTCTTCAAGAAATGGTGTTGGGAGATTTGGACAGCTACATGCAAAAAAATGAAATTTAACCACCAACTTACACCATACGCTAAAATAAACTCAAAAAGGATAGAAGACTTAAATATAAGTAGTGATACCATAAAAGTCCTAGAGGAGAACATAGGCAGGAAAATGTCAGATATTCCACCCAGCAATATTTTCACCAATATGTCCCCTAGAGCAAGGGACATAAAGGAAAGAATAAACAAATGGAACTACATCAAATTAAAAAGTTTCTGCCCGGCTAAAGGAACCATCAGCAAAATGAAAAGAGAACCAACTATATGGGAAAATGTATCTGCCAATGATACCTCAGACAAGGTTTGATCTCCAAAATATGTAGAACTCACAGGACTCCACACCAGGAAGATAAACAATCCAATTAAGAAATGGGCAAAAGACCTAAACAGACACCTCTCCAAGGAGGACATACACAGGGCCCGGAGACATATGAAAGGATGCTCAGCATCACTAGCCATCAGAGAGATGTTGAACATTAAAACCACAATAAGATATCATCTCATACCTGTCAGAATGGCTATCATCAATAAATCAACAAACAATATGTTCTGGCAAGAATGTGGAGAAAGGGCAACGCTTTTGCACTGTTGGTGGGAGTGCAGATTGGTGCATCCACTGTGGAAAACAGTATGGACATACCTCAAAAAATGAAATAATGTTCTAATGTTTGAAAATTAATCAATATAATACACCACAATAACAAACTAAAAGGATAAAATAATGCACATGATCATTTTGATTGATTCAGAAAAAAAGATTTTTACAGTTCAAAATATTTTCATGATAAAAACACTGGAAAAACTAGAAATAGAAGAAAACTACCTCAGTATAAAAAGCTATAGCTGGGGGAAAGCTCACAGAACCTCATGCACACAGGTGAAAAAAAAATCAGTTTTTCCTCTTAGCTCAAGACCAAGATAAAGATGTTCATTTTCACAACTTCTATTCAACATATTACTGGAAGTTCTAGCTAAATCAGTTAGACATGGAAAAGAAATAAAAGGTTTCCAAACTGGAAAGGAAGAAGTGAAAGTATCCCTGTTCTCAGATGACGTGATCTCATCTGGGGAAAACCCTGAAGATTCTCCCCAAAATAGTTATAAATAATAAAACTCCATACAGATGCAAGATACAAAATCAATGCACAAAAATGTATTTTTACACACTAACAATGAAAGTTCCAAAAAATTAAGAAAATAAGTCAATTTATAGTAAAAAAATTATCCATGTAGTGTCATAGAATAGATAGTGATGACAACTTGTGGATAGTATGAAAAAGAATAAAATATTTAAGAATAAACTTAAACAAGGAAGTAAAAGATTTGCACACTAAAATTTATAAAACTTTGCCAAAATAAAGAAGACACCAGTAAATGGGAAGACGTCCCATGTGCATGGACTAGAACAGTTGATGTCGATAAAGTGTCTATATCACTCTCCTCTAAGGAAGATATGCAAATGGCATATCTTTTTATGTTCAAAATGTCCAATTAGTAGGTAAAAAGAGATAAAAAACACGACGATATACCATGTCACACCTATTGCAAATATCTAATGTGATGGTTGTTACATGATGGATGATTAGTTGATGAGATATTAAATCCTGTATTTAAAGAATGTCAATAGATTGTATTTTAAAGAAATACATGTTTGATTAGCCAAGGTTTTGTAAATATTTCTAATCAATTTGAATTTGAGTATCACCTTACAGATTGCTTAACTATGTGAAAAATTCAGAAATATTATGTTAGAGTAAGTCGAGTTTACTACTTTTCTTTGACAACACAGTCAAGATTTATTATTCAAATTAGTGGATTTCTCATAACTAGAAAAGACCTTGCAGAGAGAGAACTAGCCAGAAAAGCTCTAGAAGGGAATAATTATTTTGTTTTAATTGAAATATAACTCGTATACACCATAAAATGCACATTTTGTAGGTTTATACTTTTTTTATTGAAGATATTTACAAATTTGATTTTCAATTGTTCATTGATATTGTAAGGAAATATAATTGATTTTTTTTTTACACTGATCTGTTATGGTATCTTAATAACAATCATTAGTTTCAGGAGGATTTTGTAGAGCATTTGATATTTTCCTTGTAGACAATTATATCATCAACTTTTTAGAAAACATAATTGACAAATCAAATTATAAGATATTTGAAGTGTACAGTATGATGATTTAATATATGAATACATTGTGAAATAATTTCTCCCATTGAGTAACACATTCATCATTTCACATATTTACCTTTTTTTAATGAAAATATTTGTTTTATTCTCTTAGCTATTTTAATTATACATTACAGTGCTATCAACTTAAATGTAATAAACAAGTTATCAAATATTATATTATTACTTGACAGAGTAGGCCCTACCCCTGGGAGTAAAGAATGAGAATGTAAGCTTTCCAACATAACTTTGCAAGCCATTAATGATGTCCTATGACAAAGAAATGTATTACATAAACTTTATGATAAGAACACAGCCTCAGGTTTGATGCATTTGAAATATTTACCAAGGTTTTATAAAGCTCATCACTTGGAGATCTTGAGTAGATTACTCTGATATTAGAATTTCATAGGCAGTGACTGAAGCTTCATAAACATTACTAATGTAGGGGTGAAAAGCAGTGTCAAATTGGAATAAGGAAGAAAATGATAAATTCTCAAGTTGGCCTAGGCAACAAGGAATACCTGAAGTATATTTCCTGATGCTAAGGATATAAAAAATTTACCTTTTTGTTTTTTGAAACTGAAAAGTGCTATAAGGGTTTCAAACAATTTTATTAGTGGTAATAGCTGTAGTAATAATAACAGTAAAAGTTCTTGTAGCCATAACTTCTGAAGTATTAATATATACTTATATAAAATAGTAACATTATATTTATAAAGATAAAGATATCTTTTCTGTTTCCTTAAGCTATAATGCTGGCCAAAGGCCAGGCAGTAGACTAAATTATTGTCTTCCTTCATTTCAGTTTACAAATTTTCATTTCTCAGATTTTCTTTCTTCACACTCCAAGTGATTGCAGATTCACCTTGCTCTGAAAGTGACCCATGGTTTCAGATTTCTTGGAAACAATTCATGATGTAGTCGAGTGCTTTCTGGCTATCTGCCTTCAGGCAAGGGATACCTTTGTCCTCTGAAAGAGGGCTCAGTTTCAGCCGTTTAATGATCTCTCTAGGGCAAGGTCTGAAAATTGTGCTGGGATCAGATAAGATTCTCAAGTCAAGAAAAGCAACAGCTCAAGGCAGGTGATGACAGTAGCTAATACCTTCCCAAATCCAAAGCCTGGCACAAAAGGGCTCTTCTATCCACTCAGTTTATATTCTAGCCAGCTGTTTTTCTGGGTGAGTTTCTTCTCCATAAATTGGGGTGTATTGCTCAGAGTGTCAAATTGCAGCAAATTTTAACAGAAGTGGAAAGGATAGTGAGTCAAATAACCTTGATCCTGTATCTCTCAGTAACAAACTTCCCTTTGGCATGTCAACTTTTTTTCTCTTATTCAAGTTTATCAATAATAAGACAGACAGATTAGACTCATGTCAGTAGGGATGGAAGAGATCACAAAGGTAATCTACTACTATCTTCTTAATTACATGTGAAGAAAACTTAGAACTGACACATCCCAGTTAATCAGTGGCAGGACAAGATGAAAATAAGGCTTTTGGCTTTCTCTTCTAATCTTTACCTACAAGATAGTTCTAACATTGCTTGGTTTATTAAAAATAAGAGGAGATAGTCTTTGGTTTGCAAAGTATGTGTGCATGTGTTTGCAATTTGAGCAGGAGAGCTTGAAATATATGGAAAGAAAGTTAAAGATAGAAGCATCCCATTAGTTTAAGAGCTTTGGTATTTGGTCTTGTTACCACTGTAATTACAACTCATATCCTGTCCCCTGAAATGCAGTCTATTTTGTATTGGGGCATTAAAGCCTTATATTTTCATCTCTTGTTTGTAACCCTACTTCCATTTAAGATATCTTTTTATTCCTTTCTCTTTCACTCAGAGACCAAGAATGAACATTTTCTGATCTGATTATCATAGAAAGATAAATTGCATAAAATGTATGCTCATGCTGTCTTAGAAGTTATTTTATTATTTTATTTTATTTTATTTTATTTTATTTTATTTTATTTTATTTTATTATTTTATTTTTTCTACCTTAGAGGCTATTTTTAATCTAAACACTTAGAAAACTGCTTTTCTTATCCATATGTTTTCCTTATACCCAGTAAGACTTTAAAGGAGGACATGATTATCTCTCAGTTAAAGTGGCCAAATAAATTTAAATAAGTGAAATATTGACACCATCAAGGTCTTCACATCATTGGAAAGTCATTTCATCTGCCTACATCAATGTCCAATCTTATGGATCAAATTAAAGAAGGTTATCCTGCTCTAGAAAATTCATCATCTCATGGATTTTCAATCTTCAGAAAGTTTCCTCATTTCTGTATTTTTGTTTTAGACATTCTTAAGTAGATAGTAATATGTCTTTGTCTTCACAGAAATACCCTACGAGTTCTAACAAGCGCTTGCTACGAAACACTGAATGCTTGCTTTCTTTCATACTTTGTCCAGAGTTTTTCATTTGTAAACTTTGCCCTCCCAATAATTTAGTGAGTTGGGTGATATTATTACTCTCATTTATAGTTAAGTAAACCTAAGAAACTTGGACAAGATTCTGTGTGAGGTAAATATGTAAATGATATTATATTTTAAAATTCCTACCCCATGATTTTAAATGCTGGTTTGGTTTTTTTGTTTGTTTGTTTTATGAGATGATCAGTCAGATGAAGCCATAAGAGAAGACGGAGGAAAGTCTCAGAAATCAAAGGTTATTATGCCAACAGGTCCTGGAGACATGAGGCACAGCAGGACTTACAAGGTCAAATAATTTTAAAAAATACACCAAGGTGATAGGATGACGAGGTTGAAGCAGGGCCGGGTTGGGGGGAGCTGTCAGACAGAAGGAGGAGATGGGGTAGGGGAGCTTAGGTGCTTAAGTCAAGGCCTTTACTAGGGTTTCCACATGTATGGCAAGACAGGGACGGGTAACAGTTTAGATTTGGACAGTTTGAATAATTTTGGTGGACTCTGGGTATAGGTGTGACCTCTACTTGCCTGGTACTTAGCCTCAATATGATTAAGGCAGAGGAATATTGCCTCCTGGAGGGCAAGGGGCAGATAAAGGCCCTGGATTGTTTAGTTTGCATATCAAAGCAAAGACCCTGGCTGGGACCTTAGCTATCTCTAAAAATTGGCTAGCTCAGACAGGAGGGGCTGTCTCCCCCCAGCAAGCAGGTTTTTTAAGATGTCAAAAATTATAATACATAAATAATTACACACATATATAGATATATGTATAGGTATATAGAGATATAGACACATATATAATATAAGGTAATATATTATATGTTCCTATAAAGTAATATATATTTTATATTTTTATATTATGTATGTGAATATATGTCTACATATATTATACAATATATATTCATTCATATACAGAGTCTGGTACTAATAATGCCACATTTTTATTACAAATTCTTTTATTACAAAATCATAAGCATATAATTTTGTAACATCACAGTTAAGCACACCATATGCCATTTTAGTTGAAATGTTCAAATTAAAACTATAAATTATTGTATCCATATTATTACCCTACCAATCATGCTCAAGCAGGCTTTACTTCTGCTGGACCCTGTATTATATATAATTCACAAACAATACTATGTAGAAGAAAAGTAATTTAATAAATTCATTATCTCCTACAATTGTGCACTTGGAGCTAAATTTTACATTTATCCTTACATGGTCAGACAATTTATGTAATTATGTAGGATATATTGTCTATTACACATCAAAGCTATTTCTTTATCTGTTTATGTCACATTAACAAGATATATCCATATTTATCGCAATCCCCTTCCTAACCTCATTTTATATGGGCCATAAAGAGAATTTCTTATCACATAATTTCTAATCATTTTAGTCTATATCTCTTTATTACCTTAGACAGAGTCTGCTGATGAATGTAACTACTGAAGCTCATATAACAAGATCTCCTTCTCTTTACCAACTATTAAAGTATTACATTGGGGACTTTCAAGTTATATCCCTGTTTATATTCTTACTGGCTGTGAACCTGTCTCTTTTTCTATAATTTTACAGTGAAGTCCCATTTATAGTGGTATTCTTTATTCAACATATTTGGCTATGACAAAATCATAAGGAAGATAAAAGAAATCTTCCTAATGATGTTAAATGTGTTAACTGTTAATGAAAAAGAAAAAAAAAGAGAGCATATAATGTTATCTTCAACTTTAGTGAGTAGATTTCTAAAAAAAAACAGTTGCACAATTATTGAAATATCAGGAGTTTAGAGTGGATGCAAAGTGAAACAATATTATAAGAAATATCAGAATTTATTTTTATTTCCAGCTGTTAACAGTAAGACAAAAGTGACCACTTAGGTTAGGTTGAACTCCATTATAAATAATAGATAGGCCCACAGTCAACCTGCTTTTTTGTATTTGAAACACATGAATATCATCAAAATATTTAAGTTACAAGGTTTAGCCAAAAGGCCAGTTTGTGTATGTTACGGTTCTATCCTAATTAATTGTGCCTTTTAACTCAACTGACTTTCGATCTATCTTGTCAACTTTCTGTCTCCTTTAAGATCTGTTAGGATTTACATCACCTTCTACCCCATTCTCTTACACACCTACTTATTATTCTAATAGGCCAGAATTATCTCGGTAAACCGAATATGCTTCTCCACCACTGATAAAAAACAACCCTTCCACATCACTTCCAAGCACCCAGATAACAGGCCTGAACATAGGCAACTCAACCAATATTTACTGAAAAAATAAACCTGCTCTCTCTCTGATCTGAGAGTCAACTTGTTATATTTGTGGGGAGGTATTTTACTTCCTATACTAGGGAAAATGGAAAGAATGGGAAAGTCAGCTACTCTCTGGGGATTCTGAGCTTTGAACAAAATGAACAAGACTGTGAAACTAAGGATCCAGTCTATAATTTCAAGTGTCACAGATAAATTTTACCTATTCTGAAATGTGTCTGGAGTTCGAAGGTGGATATAGACAAAAAAATAAATCTCTGTGAAATTATCTGAGAACACTTCAAACACTAGCAAGATCAATGCTGTTATAATTTCAATTTCTACAAATTCTAGGTGATAAACACTGGATTTATCTTTCTCATTCACAAGTACCCACATTGACTTTGGAAAATATATCCATGAATTCTGTTGTGATACAGGCTTAAATTGATTCCCAAAGATTCAGAGTCACGTGGCCACAATTTCATTATGTTTTTCAAGCCCTTCTTTCCTCCTATCCATTATACATGTTTCTTTTTCTTTTTTTTAAAATCTGAATAGGTAATAGAATCAGTGGTGAGGAAAGGATTTACCAACCTGATGGAATCTACCAACATGTCATATCTGAACCCAAAGACAGTGATCCTGATTGGAATCCCTGGACTACAGCATGTACAGTTTTGGATTGGATTTCCCTTTCTTGGTGTATGCCTGGTGGCTCTACTGGGGAACACTTTTTTGTTAGTCATCATCCCTACAGAACGCAGTCTTCACCAACCCATGTACATCTTCCTGGCAGTGCTGGCAGCCACTGACCTAGGCCTCTGTGTAGCCATTGCTCCAAAGATGTTGGCCATCTTCTGGTTTGGCTCTTGTTCCATGGCTTTTGATGCTTGCCTCACCCAGCTCTTCTTCATTCATGCCTTACAGGGTATGGAATCTGGCATCCTGCTGGCCATGGCCTTTGACCGCTATGTCGCCATCTGTGATCCTTTGAGGCACACATCCATCCTCACACCTTTCTTTTTAGTTCTGATGATTCTGATGCTGGCAATCCGGGCAACAGTGCTTGTTGGGATTTTACCCATTCTACTTAAACGACTACAACTCTTCCAGTCTGTGGCTGTTGTCCATTCCTACTGTGAGCATATGGCTGTGGTCAAGCTGGCTGCAGAAGACGTCCATATTAACAAGTCATATGGGCTCTTTGTAGCTTTTGCAATTCTGGGTTTTGACATGATCTTTGTATTCATCTCCTACATTCTAATTTTTCAGGCTGTTTTTCGTCTTCCCCAGAAGGAGGCACGACTTAAAGCATTCAGCACCTGTGCTGCCCATATTGTCGTCTTCCTGGAGTTTTATATCCTTGCCTTTTTTTCTTTCCTCAGCCACCGTTTTGGACATGTGTCACCCCATATCCATATCCTATCATCTACCGTCTATCTTCTTGTGCCACCTGCACTTAACCCCATTGTCTACGGTGTGAAGACTAAAGAGATCCGCAGGCGGGTCAGACAGATTTGTATTCTGAAGCCTGACATGTAGAAGTGATCCCAAAATATTGTACTATGACATAGGAAATATATGTATTTATCTGTTTAAGATGGAAACTCCTTGTCCATGTCTATCTTGGTGAGATTTTTATATCATAATGATCTTCCCTAAATAACCCATATTCCTGAAGGGAGAGCACTTAGAATATGAGATAAACTTTGGTGAAAAATATATATGTATATCATAAATTCCTGTTATCCTGCACCTCTCCCTCCCTTTCTTCTTTTATCTTTTCTTATAATCTTGATATGAGAATTAATAATATAGTTTTTTACCTACTATAATTGGTGCTAAAAAAAAGTATCCTTCTTTCTTCTTTATGGGGTGGAAAACTTTGTGAGTCATCTACAAACTAAATGTATGTTTGCTTTTTTCCTGAATTGAAAGTGACCAAGATTACTAAAAAAACTTAGAATTCATACCATTATGAAAATAGAATTTGAAGGGTTTGGTGACTGGCTCTTCAATGATAAGAAGAATGTGCTAGATGATCTACATTTTAGCAACCACCAAATTTTATGTATTTCAGGAGCTGACAATAAAATGGTAAAATTCACTATTGCTAAGAACTATATGGAAACACACTGCTCCTAAAATAAAAATGTGTTTGTGTGAATAAAAATCTCTCTATCAATGAAGATTTTCAAATAGCGAGTGAATAATCCTCTATAAGGGAGCATTCTTCACATGGCAGATGGGGTTTCAAGAATATCGTAGCAGCCGTAAGTCCCACTGGCTGGGCTGAGTCAGAGCTATCGGAAACCATTGTCAGCAATAAACAGATTTGCATTAACTCTAAATAAAGACACTATCCATTCACAGCATATAGAGTAGAAAGGTGTCACATTCCAAAGGATGTTATTATTGGCAGGTGCCAACTGTGACTATAATGGTTTTTAATAGGTGGAAATGTGAACTGATGAGTGAATGGTTGTTGGTTAACTAGCAAAAATAAGTTCTTCTTTCCTCTATATGGCTTACCACTCCAAACTTTACCCAGTCCATCCTTTTTTTTTTTTTTTTTCTGTAAGAGTACCTGAAGTGGATTGAGAATCTTTTCACTGTGGAGCAGGGACCGGAAGATAAGCTAACTGCTTGAGTTATGGGAGCAAACTGCTGTCATGCAGAATAAGACATGTTGTCTTGGAAAGGAAGCGATATGTCCCTGCTCCATGGATCCCTATAAACCTCTGATACATAAACAAGGTGCTTTGGCTATGATGGAATTTCTGGGGTGGGGGGAAACTATTCACAAAACTGAGAGTAAACCATATACATATATGAGAACTGATGTAGGGAGCACTGAAAAATAATCCACTGGTGAATAATGATAGAGATGTTTGGAAAGATAATACAGAACCTAGAGAGGAAGTAGAAACTGGAAAATCATTTATGATGAAAGTGAAAGAAAGTTGAATGTGGCAACTTGTGTTATCTAAGCATGGCTATAAATGTATCTCCCATATTTGATCTTGACACACTCTCATGAAGAATGAACTCTTTCCACCCTGGCTGGGTAGCTCATTTAGTTAGAACATCGTCCCGATATGCCAAGATGCCAAGGTTGTGGGTTTGATCCCTGGTCAGGGCACATACAAGAATCAACCAATAATGCTTAAATAAGTAGAACAACAAATTGACATCTCTCTCTCTCTCTCTCTCAAATCAATAAAAATAAAAAAAGTAAAATAAATTAGTGTATATGTGTGCATGTGTGTATAATCTCCAGTGACCCTGTGGGCTTGATAAATGAAATTTCCAGGGAATGTTGAAAGTATCACACATAATATGTATAGAAAAAGATGAGTCAAAGAAGTACTTAACTTTCAAGTAGGCCTCAAGGAAACCATAAAGGTTTCTGGTATTTCTGAGTTTGAACACAAAACTGTTTCTTGTTCACTTTTTCTTTAGACATTATATACTTTATATATACCATATATGGTTTATATATATGGTTTATATGGTATATGGTTTATACCATATATGGTTTATATGGTATATATATATATACCATATATATATATGGGTAACCATAAAGCATATATGGTTACCATATATGGTTTATAGCATATAAACCATATATGGTTTATACCATATATGGTATATATGGTTTATATATATGGTTTATATATACCATATATATATATATGGTATGAGCTGGCCTCTGGGGAAAAATGATGCATTTTTAAGAGACTTTATTACTCAGAAGAACTGCCAGGTTAGACTGAAAAGGACTGTGGCAGCTAAAAATGGAAAGAATCATTGCAATCTCCAACCTATTGGCTTACAAAGATGAAGTGAAAACATGAGTCATTTAAAAAAAAAAAAGATGACTCAGAGTGTAGGGCCTAAATCCTAGAGGGTAAAACCAAGAACCACAGAGGGAAAGGGAATTATCCTTATGGAGCAAAATAGGACTCCGAATCAAGAAACTGGCAATACGTGCCTTAAATTTCAGTAGGCTATGAACCAGTAACTGCGTGTTCCATTTCTCTCCGTCTTTGGGATAGATTGCTTCTGCAGTTATCCTATTGCTGTATTAACATTGTATGCTGGCAGTGTAAGAAGTAAATGACTTATCTCTTCTGTTAATATGTGTTCAGAGGAAGAGAAACCATATTCCAAGGACTATATCAAAGAATGACACACATGAAGGCTTGGATACAATTTAGATGATGAAATTTTTGGTGAATGACAAAATGGAATGACACCTGAAAGTTTGGAGGAGGTGTGAATGTATGTTGCATATGAGAGAAACTATGCCAGGCTATCTTTGCCAAAGATGGATATGACAATATCTTCTAAACTTCCTGTTCTTCTGTGATGCAACCATCAGGAGTCTATTTCCCATCCCCTTGAATTTGGTCAGATTCTCTGACTGCTTTGAACAATCGAATACTGAAGAAGTGATGCTGTGTAATCTTGTATATAAACCCTATGTAGTCTAGCAGTTCCTAATTTTAATCTTTTGAAGCCCTAAAACACCAGGTAAGAAACCAAGGTTAATTTTAAGGGGACAGAGCCCAGAGCAGGAGTAGTGAAGCACCAGGCTTGTCAGGGAAGAAGCCGTATTGATTCCCATCCTTATGAAGCTTCCAAGAATCCAGCTGCAGCCCCCTTTTTTATGCAACCATGTGAGAACATAAAGTGAGAATATTTAAATTAAACCCAGTCAACTCAAAATTTTGGTTTTTTTTGTGATGTAGCAAAAATTAATCACAATGATTGGGAAGGGAGGTTATAGTTGAGGAAACACACTGCCCCACTGAAGGCGAAAGGACGTCCTACATGATATTCGGAAGTAGAGTTGAGATTTCGCTATGAAAGGATCCTCAGTGGTGAAGAATGTTGGCCATCAAACAAAATGCTTCTTTTCTCTTCTCTCCCTCTGTCTGTCATTTCTCTACCTCCTCTCTTTCTCCCTTTCACCTTTCATTCCTTTCTTTTATTTTTGGCACATAGGTTGAATGTATAAGTTCATGCATTCTTTTATATTCACTTGCTTCATTCAGAGAAGTTATTTGAAATGGGCCTTGACCTATTGAGCAGATGTTTATTAAACTCATATCATTACTGTTGAAATTCTAGATACTATGAAAACAAATATAAACCAAACATCCATTAATATTTGAAAAGATCATGTAAATAGGCAATTATCATATTCTGTGCTATGTGTTATGATTGAGAAAGGAAAAGGTGACACCAGAGACCATTGAAATAAATTCAATATAAAGTGAAGGAGAAAAGAGGTGGGAGGTGAGGGAAGGCTCAAAAAGAAAATATTGTCTAAGATGAGCTCTAAAAATTGATAAAGAGCATGTAGTAGTAACATCCTGAGGGTAGTTAATTTATTTGAGCAAATTTATGTATCTGAAAACTGGTGCAGCCAAATTGGCAGAGGTTCATAGTGATTTTGCATATTTGTTAATAAAATTGATATGTGTGTCATATATATGTAAATGGGTTGTTGTGAATGTATGCATATCTCAGGTGAGGGTAAGAATGAGTATAGATATGAGTATGATAGCATGTTAGAAAGAGGGAGAGACAGAGAGATAGTGAGAGATGTTTATAAACAAATAAGATGATTGGAGATATGTATATGAAAGAGAAAGCCTGTATA
Organism: Mormoops blainvillei; assembly: GCA_004026545.1. NCBI lineage: Eukaryota > Metazoa > Chordata > Mammalia > Chiroptera > Mormoopidae > Mormoops > Mormoops blainvillei. The sequence goes on from PVJD01005757.1 coordinate 98,882, forward strand.
TGTTATCTATGGTTGTATGAAATAAATATCACCTGTGTGTTCCAGGTAGACCTGGGGACATCTAAATTATGAACTTTAGGGATGGTGAAATGGTCATGGTTTACATGTATAGGTCACTTGGTTTATGAGTTGGTATTTAGTTATATTTTTAAAAAACTAAGACAAGGTTTAGAACTTGCTTATGTGTAGTAAAAAAAATCAATTTCTAGGTATGGCCCTTGCCCTTAAAGAAATGTCAGTGTAAGAGCAGAGGGGAAGCATGCAGACTAATATCTGAAATACAGAACAATTCATAGACAAATGAATGTCAAAGAAGCTGAAAGGGTTTGGCAATACAGAAAATGACAGGTTGGTGTCATTTAAGGACAGGAATTAAGAAAAACAGATTAAAGAAAGCGACTCTTGAGGTGGGAAGGATTTCAATGAAAAAAGATCACGGGAAAATGCCTCTCAAGTAGCATAATAAATGAGCTAAAGTAGCAAGGAGTATGTAGTTTCTTTACAAATAAAGCAGTGAGTTTGGCTGGATTGGGGCCTTCCTGGATTTAATGAAAATAAAGTACATGGAAAGGCAGGTTGGAATTAAGTCATGCAATTATTTTAATGTCATGCTATGGAGTTAAGACTTTATCTTGAGAAACAGGTTGTTGAAGATTTTAACTAGACAAAAGAAGATATTATTTGTTTGGAAACTACTACTCCATTTGCAGAGTTTATAACAACTTTGAATATTTAAGAAACTGATTATATAAAGATTAGTTAAAAGAATTTTAAAGTACAGAAATTCAAAGTGATAAAGTATAAGACAGAAAAAAAGACACTGGAAATGTGCAGAGAAACCTTGGTCATTGTTTGGATGAAGGGAAGCAAATAAAAAATAGTTAAGCCCTGGCTGGTGTGGTTCAGTGGATTGAGTGCCAGCCTGTGAACCAAAGGGTCGCTGGCTCGATTCCCAGTGTAAGGCACATGCCTGGGTTGCAGGCTAGGTCCCCAGTGCGGGGCACGTGAGATGCAACTGCACACTGTTGTTTCTCTCTCTCTCTTTCTCCCTCTTTCCCCTCTCTCTAAAAATAAATAAATAAATATAATCTTTTAAAAATAATTAAGAATATCAAGGTTTTAAATAATTTAAGTCAAATGAACAAAAATGGGGAATATAGAGGGATAATATAGTTGGCAAAAAGATTAAGAGTTTAGTTTGGAAAGACTTAAGTTTAAGGTGCATGTGAAGAGTGGTTCACAAGGCTGTTGCAGTGTGTCTTCTGCAACACAAATGTAAGTCATGGTTTAAGGTACAGATTTGGATGTCTTAACTGTGCGAAAACAAATTTAAGTAGGTAGAGGGGAAAAAGTGACGCTAGAGAAAAAAATAGTTTCTTTAGGTTCTTTTTTATCCCCCATGCTTTCCCATCAAGTCCAATCTACCATATATTGGTTCCATAATTTGTCACTAACAGTAACTCTCTAACAAAGACTATTCTCTATTAAAACCCTTCAGACAAAAAAGATCTTTACTCACTGATATGATCATGGATATTTTTACATATCTATTTCCATTAGGTTTACTCTCCATGATATATAATTCTGCACTGGTAAAATATCTAAAACATAAATGTAGAAGAAAAATCATTAAATCCAAAAAGAAAAAAACCTGAGAATAAATATTTTGCCCATGGGTCTTGATAATATATTCCTAAATTCATTGTTATCTCACTTGAAATAATGTGCTTCCAATATATGGTATGTAATGCAATTAGATAGATAAGCATATTAACGACAAAATGTTTTCCTATGTTTTTACTTGCATAAGCATTTAGGGAGGGTTCTGGTCATGAGGGTTTCATGACAACTGCATTCTGATGGGAATAACAGGTCTCAGTTACATTCCCATCCTGAATAAATCCTCCTCTTTCTTGCTTTGGTTATTCCTTTCCCTATGAAGCCCCATATCTGACAGGAATTATCTCTACCTCCAACCTAACATGATTACCAGCTCAATATCCCAGGTCTCCTGTCTCCCTCAAGTGTCAACCTCAGGTTCCATGACAGTGCAGGATCTGTAGTACCCACTCCCGAATTTGCTTGGTCCGGACTCCATATATCAAGGGGTTAATCATGGGAGGCACAAGGAAGTAAAGATTGTCAGTGATAATCTGTACATGGGGAGCCATATGGTAGCCTAAAATCTGGGCTAGAACAGAAAAGACAACAGGAGAATAAAAGAGAGCAATGACACAAAAATGAGAACCACATGTGCTAAGAGCTTTGCCCCGTGCCTCCCAAGAGGGTATCTGAAAGACAGCACGAAGGATCAACCCATATGATAGAATGATAAAAAACAGATCAAATCCCACAGATGCTACAATAACCATGAGGCCATAGACGATGTGGTCCGAGATGTCTCCACAGGCTATCTGCACCACGGCCATGTAGGCACAGTAGGAGTAAGCAATGACGTAGGTTTGGAAGCTTTCCAGTCTTTTTGCTAGGATGGGTGCTGGCGTCAGCACTGCCACTGCCCTCACCAGGACAGACAGTGCCATCTTCACAAGCATGTTGTTAGCAAGGATGGTTGTGTATCTCAGAGGGTGCCAGATAGCCACAAATCTGTCAAAAGCCATGGCCAGGAGAATCCCAGACTCCATGACATAAAACAAAGGGATGAAAAACATCTGTGTGAGGCAAGCATTGAAACTGATTTCTTTGGCATTCGCCCAGAAGATACCCAGCATTCGGGGCACAGTGACACTGACCAGGGACAGGTCAACCACTGATAGCATGGCCAGGAGGAGAAACATGGGTTCATGAAGACTCTTCTCCACCCGGATGATGCATAAAATGGTGGCATTGCCAAAGGCTGCAATGACAAAGACCAAGAAAAAAGGCACAGAGAACCAGCCGTGGGATGATTCTAGGCTGGGAATTCCAGCCAGGACAAATATCGAGGGCTGAGGAATGGAGTTGTTGCACGAGGACATTCCCACCCCGAGCTCCTCCAAGGTCTGATTCCTGGGGAGAAAGAAATAAGGGACATTTTGAAATTACTGTATAATTTGCATTTAAAATACCAGGTATTTAGTACTTTATGATGGTAATCATAATTATATTATGTCAACTAATGATCAGATAAATGCTTCAGCTGCTTGGAGTGAGGAGGATGATAATCCTCACTGAGTTCCTCTGCCATAAGAAGAAATAGTCTCAGGGATAAATTCTCAATAAAAACGTATCAACTCCATACTTTATGTTGTCCTGTGACTCTGACCCCTTTTAATATTCAATGCGTGAAATCCTATAGGACTTTTTCCCAGATAGCAGGGCCTGGAAAGAGACTCAACATTATAGGCAGAAGCTGGAAAGCACAGTTTTCACTCCAGGTGAGGAAGTTGAATTTCATCATCCCAGAGACCTCAGCCATTGAGATTGGCCTTGGTGCTTTAGGATTGTTCTCTGGAGTATTTGTTGATTTTTACAAAGAACCTAGGGAATCTACTGATCTTATACCTGAAAAGTATGATAGTATTCTGTAGAAATAATGTCTTTTTAAAAAAGATTTTATTTATTTATTTTTTAGAGGGAGGGAGAAAGAGAGGGAGAGAAATAGCAATGTGTGGTTACTTCTCGTGTGCCCCCAGCTGGGGACCTGGCCCGCTTCCCAGACATGTGCGCTGACTGGGAACGGAACCAGCCACCCCGTCCCTCACAGGCTGGTACTCAATCCACTGAGCTATGCCAGCCAGGGCAGAAATAACTTATTTTTGATGACAAAACTGGAATAAAAAAATAGAATAGATAATTTCGTATTTAAGTTCCAGTATTTTAGTATTAAAGCATGATTGGGAAATGGGTGAAAGTAAGTTAAATTAATAGGATGGTGTATATATGTGAATTTATGTGGTTTTGTATGGGGAGCATAGTTAGTGGTTAATTGCTATATGTATTTCTATGGAAATAAGGCTATTGTATTTGCTGAACATTTTGACCTATATAACTATTTTGAATAGAAATGCATATTTAAAAATTTACAAATTATTTGGTAAAAGTCATAAAGAGTATACTTATTCAACAGATTAAAAGTAAAAGCAAACAAGCAAGTGTATAATACAAAAATAAGATATAGAAATAAGAAATAAAAAATGTTGCAGAGCTGTTTGCAAATATACCTAATTATATACATATTGCTACAGTGTGCTCCAAATCTGTAGTTTAAAACATTTTAATTTCCTGTGACCATAAGCAAAACTTGAACTGAAATTAGGATGAAAAAATGTAACACAAAGTTGCTTTAAAATAAAAGTACACTAATATTAATATTGTGTCCTTTTGTTTTAGTTGTTGATAAACTTGGATTATTTGTCTTTTTTTGGTAATTAATTTACTCTAAGTAAGCACACAATATAGAATGACATATCTGCTAAAGTATCACATATATACATCATAAAATTGAGCTGTTCAGATCTAAGTATTCCACATATCAAGCGTATTTGGCAAAATGCACACCATAGCTGAATCGTATGTAGGTCTCCTGGAAGCTGGTATAGTAAAAATAGCAAGGGTTTTGAGATAATACATGTTTGAGATACAGTCTCAGCCCTACCGTTTATTTTATCTGATTTGACCAAATAGTTTAAGGCTTTGAATCTCATTTCTTTTTTTCCTTTTCTTTAAATCATTTATTTTAATTTTTATTCTATTACAATTGTCCCAATTTTTCCTCCTTTGCCCTCCTCTGCCTATCACACCCCCATTCCCACAGTCAATTTCCACACTGTTGTCCATGTCTGTGGGTGATTCATACGTGTGGGTCTGGTGGCCTCCCCTTTTTTCCACCATTATCCCCCTTCTACCTCCCCTCTGGTTACTTTCAGTCTCATTTCTTCATCTCTAAAGTGGGATGAGGTTTACCTTAAATATTGCAATGAGGATTAAATCCATCATTAAATTCCAACATTGTATAAAACATGTAATATTCCTGACATAATTCTGTGAGTGTTTTGGTGCTTTAAAACTTCAAACTTTTTTCTTTTTCTGTGAAGTGCAAAGTTTAAATGAGAGATGCAAAAAATAATGTTCTTTCTGTGTTTTGTTTCTTGAAAGGACTGTAACTAGGATAATTAATAGTCTTGAATTGATAGCCTAAGAGGAAAGATTTGATGGCCATGATAATTTTATCCTCAAATATTTTTAGATTCATTATATGCTTGAGTGATAACCAGAGATAGATATGTGGCCAAGTAAAAGATGCTAAAAAATTTAAAAGGTATATTTTAGTTTAATAGAAGAAAGAACTCTATCACAAGCTCAAATAGAAAAGATACCCTGTGGAACCAAAAGGTCATTTTCAGGTAGATATTGAATGATCATCTCTCAGGAACACTGCAGATGAAAATTCTCCATGTGGTTGGGACATCTGGATATTATTAGAGCTTTAAGCAACATGGTAAAGTTTTGGCAGAGCTATCAGAAATAATTTTCAGCAACAGCTATAACAACATTAATTATAAGTAAAGAGACCATCAGTTTAGGTGTAAAAATTAGGAAGATAGTTATTATTTTCTAAAGAATGTCACTGGGTATTCTGAAAATTGCAGATCTCAGCCATGGACTTAAAAGGGTTGGTGACTGGTATTTAGCAATTTTTTTCCTATATAACTTTGCTTTCCAGGGTGTACTACTCTTTTCCCTCCCTCTTTTTCTCTCTCTAAAATAGTACCTGTAGATGGTTGTGAGTCTGTCACAGTGGGGCTGGGACCAGCAAAGTAACTGTCCACTTGAGGTATGGAAAAGATCTGTTGGTGTCCAGAATAAGATGGAGAGTCAGCTGGAGGCAGATTTATGCTGGTTTTCCTGGCCCCCACCCCTTCCCCCCCTGGGTCTCTAGTGACCTCTTTGCTAGGCAAAGCGCTTTACTTAGCTTGGATATTCCGGGAACAAAGTCTAGAGATAGTCACTGAGGACAGCACATGCGGTTACAGGGACAGAAGGAGAGTAGACTTTGGGGAGTGAGCACACAGTGGAGGATACAGAGGTTGTGTTATAAACTTGTGCATCTGAAACTTATATTAGGTTATTAAACAATATTACCCCCCATAAATTTAATTAACATTTGTAAAAAGTGGGTGCTTAGGTGCACTGTAAAACTAATTGTTGGTGTGTTGAGGGAGGTGAAGTGTGTGGTTTAGGAGCTCCAGGGAGGAGAATAAGGACGGGCAAATCACTTCGAATGAAACTAAAGGGCACTGGGGGTAAAATAAGGCAGAGCTGTTTGTGGCTATGATTACATACAAATGGCTACAGCTTGCTTCGAAATCAAGAGTTTAAAGCATTTTAATTTCCTGTGAACTTGGGGGCTCCATAAGCAAAACTTAAACAGAAATTAGGAGTCTTGATTTCCTAGATGCAATTAGGATCCACAAAAAGCTGGAAAAATGTATGCACTAAGTAAATTTTAATTGACTAAATTAAGACCATTGTTTGGTGAATAAGATATATAAAAGAAACAGAGATGCGAGATTAAAGTAGAAGAAATGGAGAAGCTTTAGAAAAAAAAGGATATTGCACAATACCAAGTTTGAGGTTCAGTTTCAGAAAGACTTGGCAGAAGTCAGAAGCTCAACGTGAGGGTAAATGTAAAAGAGGGAGAAAAACTGTTGAGAAATTCTTAAGGAACTTTTTTGGGGGAAGGGGTCAAATATAAACATTCTGAAGGTAGCGATTAGGGCTGTGCTTGTTCACTACTTCCCCAGGGCCTGGCAAATTGTAGGTCTTCAAATATTTTATATCAATAAGTGCATCCCCACACACACAGGTTCTTCATCGATCATCTAGACTGTAGGCCTAAAATAATATTGCAAAGCTAAGCAGCAGTTACACAATCTGTGAGCTTGTCAAAGTCTTCAATTAGCCATATTCCACAGCCTAAACTATAATTTATTCAGGGTACTCATACTGATTTAATTCTTTCCATTCTGACTGCAGTCTGGATTAAGTCATTATCATATTGTCTTAGAAAATTTTGATAACCTCCCACAAGGTTTTTGCATTCATTCCTCTCATTCCTTGTCTCAACCCATTTTCCTCATTGCAGCCACAGGATTTAAAAAAGTAATTCAGAGGTCATTGGTTGTTTTAACTGTCCTATCTAGTAATTTTTGATGTCCAGGAACTAATCCAAGATCACCTTTTGCATTTCAGTTGTTACGTTTCTCCAGCCTTCCTTCATCTGGATCAGACTTCATCACTCTTTGTCCTCTCAACTTTAACATTTTGAAGAGATGGGGCCAGTTATTTTGTAGAATGTACCTCTTTTTGAATTTGTCTGTTACTTCATTAGATTCAGATTTTGCATAGGTGGCAGAAATACCCTAGAGTGACACTATGTTCTTTCTCATTGATCTTCTTCGGTAGCAGGCTATTGTGACTTGTTCCCACATTGGTGATGTTAACTTTGATCACCAAAACTGGGACTTGTCTTCCAAGTTCCTCTACTGCAGAATCACTATTTTCCACTTTGTAATAAATAACTAACCTATTAAGTCAAATTTAAGTTTTCTTTGCAGTACTTTTGGCCTTTTTATCTTCAGCTGAAGAAAGTGAAACTAGTATAGCTAAAAGTTTCTTGGATTCTTTCTTTTCCACCATTCTTTAATATGATTGTTACCCATTTGTTATGTAATTCAGTTTATTTGTTTCTATTTGTAACCAACTTGGAAGTTTTAAAAAATCCTTGTTGATTTAACTATTGGCATTCTAATTATAATTTGTCTAGGTATAGGACTCTTTGGATTCATCTTATTTGGGACTTTCTGAGCTTCTTAAACCTGAATGTCTGCTTCTTTCACCAGGTTGAGACAATTTTCAGCCATTATTTCTTTAGATTGTTTTTCTGTTCCTTTCTCTCTCTCTTCTCCTTCTGGGACCTCTATGATTCAAATGTTTGTATGCTTGTTGTTGTCCCAGAGGTTACTTAAACTATTCTCATTTTTTATATTGCTTTTTCTTTTTTCTGGTCTTAGTGGATATTTTCTGCAACCTTGTCTTCCAAATCACTGATTGGGTCCTCTGCTTTATCTAATCTGCTGTTGATTACCACTAATGTATTCTTCATTTCAGTTATTGTATTCATTTCTGACTGTTTTTATACTTTCTATCTCTTATTTATGTTTTCTATCTCTTTGTTGAAGTTCTCACTGAGATCATTGAACATCATCATAACCAGTGTTTTTAACTCTTCATTTTATAGTTTGCTTGCCTATGGTTCATTTAGTTCTTTTTCTGGGGTTTTGTCTTCATCTTTCATTTGGAATATATTTCTTGAATTAGATACCTTAAGAAAGTAAACAGAGAAGCAGGCTAAGCAAAACCATGAAGATATAAAAAGACCTATTATTTTAATGAATTTTGGAGTCTTCGCAAATAGAACAGAGGGTGCAAGGGGATTTCAACCTCCCTGTCTCCTCATTTGGCTGTCTCTCTGTGTTTGTTTCTATGAATTAGGTGAAACAACCTCTTCTGGTCTTGAAGGAGTGACGTTGTGGAAGAGCTGCCTCTTTTCAGGCCCTGTGTCCAGCTAGGTTTCCTTGGCAGGCCAGCTGGAGCTGGAGTGTGCATGGGCCACATGGCAGCAAACTGCACTGGGACCACCTTGGAAGGCCAGTTGGAGTTGTAGCTGAAGTGGGATCAGCCTCAGGTATTCCTGGGAGCAAACCCCACTGAGACCTGGAGCTGAAGCTGGAGTGGGCTGGAGCTGTAGAGATTCCTGGGGGTAAGCCCCTGGGGCTATGACTGAAGCAAGTATAGTCTGAAGAAAGTTCTAGGGACAAGCCATACCTAAGCACGAGGTGTGCTAGGGTGGGTGCAAGTCAGGCAACTGGAAGGTAGAGCTGGAGCAGGGTACATGGGGACCTGTTTCTCTCTCTGTCTCTCTCTGTGTCTTTCTCTCTCTCACCACACACACACACACACACATTTGTTGTGCAGAAGCTGTTCATTCAACCCTCAGTTCTTCTTCAGGGGAATAGTTCTGTTTGTAGGTACAAGTTCATTATATTCCTGGGAAGAGGTGAGTTCAGGGTCTTTGTGCTGCCATCTGGGACTGGAAGCCTACAGTGATACTTTTAAAACACAGACCTGATTATGTCACTTCTGTGCATAAAATATACATTGTCTTCCTCTTATTTTTAGGATAAAATTAAGAATCCTTATCATGCCCTACACACCCCTGTATGCTACCACCCCAGCCTTGCTCAACAACTCATTTCAACCTCTGACCTTCAGCCCATGAAGTGGATTTCCTTCAGTACCTCGAATGCATGGCACTCCTTCTTAAGATCCACACATGTTCACACAACCTGTTTTCTCCCCCTGTAACATCACCATTCTGTTTCATGACCTCTCATTCTTCAGCTAGTTAACTAAACAGTCAGCACTCAAATAAATGTCATTTTTCAGAAAACTTTCCTTAATTCTCCTAGAATAGATCAAAGTCCCATGTTATCTACCCTTATAGAAATCTGTATTATTACTTGGCAGTACTTAGTATCCAACGTAATTATGCATTTGAGCATCACTTGTTTACATCATTTCCACCAGGTTATAAACTCCCTGAGACATAGACTTCTCTTTTGCTCATTTATCCACAGAATCTAGCACAATCTGGCACATTTTAGCCACTCCATAATTAAGTTTTTGTTGTATGAATATATAAATAAGTTACATTCCTTCTTTACCATTACTAGAATTTAAGGTAGGGTTTTTGAAGGCTTAGTTTTGTGTTTGTTACTATTATTGAACATTTCCATTGGTAGATAGATTGTAAGTGCTAACTCCTTAGTTCATATTTCCAAACCTAACATAGAAACAACCCTGATACTTTTCAGGGAATATATTATAATTAAATTTCATAGTTCATGGTACTCCGAATAAAAAGAAAATACAGTGAGAAGGTCCAGATTTGGCAGTTCATCTTCAGGAAACATCCAACATAATGACAATAGTCTTAAAGTTTACATTTCCCCACAGATTCTCTTTCGCCTAGGAGTGATCTGTCCATACTCCTATCGTCATTGTCATTTGTCATTATCTTACAAAAAAAGATCATCAGTCCTGTCCTTATGTTTTTTATTCAGGTACCTTATTTACAACCATCACATAATTAAGAGTTCTAAAATATATGACAATGGATTCAAACATCTTACTGTTCATTCATTCCTATAGAAGCTTTCATTAAACACACATAGGACATGGAGAGGTATCAGTGATAAAAAGTAAATAAAGGATAGTTTTTATACATGGGACTGAGTGCCTTTGTGTTTATTTAAATCCAGGCTGCACCACTTAATCAATATGAGATGCTGAGAAAATTATTTAATCTCTCTGAGTCCAAATTTCTCATTTGTAAAATCAGACTAACACTGGTGATTATGCTCATGAGATATATGTGTATGGGTAAGTACACTGTACATACATATGTCTCACAAAGTGAGTCATATAATAAATGTACAAAACTGTACTTGTTATGATAATCTATAGTTAAGTAGTGTTTACTTATTAAAGGCTTACCGTGTAGCACTATTATAAGTGTTTTTCTTATATGCTTTCACTCATTTAGTACTTGAAATTCTAAAACATCTTATGATCCCCATTTTATTAATTATGGTGACAAGGCCCAGAAAAGGCCTGGATGTGCATAGACAGTAAGTGGGAGAGATAGATGATGAATCCAGGCACTCCGACTGTACAGCCAGTGCACTTAACCTCTAACAATAATAATTTAATTGATAAAAGGCATACTAAGAGCTAACTACAGTATATCATGACATTTCTTTACAATGATAGTAGGGACAGGTTTTAGTTAGTTTTACGTGAGGAAATAAACTTTCTGATAAGGGGAGGGAGTTTAAA